>JAASGT010000011.1:0-81400 GCA_023334315.1 Globisporangium alternatum | reverse complement strand
GTCCATCCCGCTGCTGAAACACCTCTCACAGCTGGAGCGCCGTAAGCTCTTCACAGCACTGGAGCCCGTGACGTTCAAAGATGGTGAGTACGTCATCCGCGAAGGCGAGAAAGGCACCACGTTCTACATCATCAAGAGCGGTTCGGCGATCGTGAAGAAGTCCATGGACGTCACACAGAGCGCCGAGAAGCTCCAGATCGCAACGCTCAGCAACGGCAACTTCTTCGGCGAGATGTCGCTGCTTCGGGACGAGCCGCGCCAAGCCGATGTGATCGCGAACGGGGTGCTCGAGTGCCTCTCACTCAACCAAGCCAAGTTCGTGGAGCTCCTGGGTCCGCTGCAGGAGATTCTGAGTCGAGAAGCCGACGAGCGCAAGACTGCGCTCAAGCGCTCCGACCTGATCCCAATGTCAGAACTCGAGATAATGCGCACCCTCGGCTCGGGCACATTCGGTCGCGTGAAGCTGGTTCGCCACAAGACCACAGGCACTGCTTACGCCATGAAGATCCTGAGCAAGGCCAACATCGTCGCCTACAAGCAGCAGAAGAACGTCATGAACGAGAAGAACATCATGGCGCAGTGCAACCATCCGTTCATCCTCAAGCTGCACCAGACGTACAAAGACAAGAACAACTTGTACCTGCTCATCGAGTTTGTCCAAGGCGGCGAGCTGTTCACATACTTGCACTGCTCGCCCAACTCGTCCGGTCGCCTCCCGAATGACCACGCGCGGTTCCTCGCGAGCCACGTGCTCATGGCGATCGAGTACCTGCACGACCGCAGCATTGTGTACCGCGACCTGAAACCTGAGAACCTGCTACTCGACACCCAGGGGTACTTGAAAGTGGTCGACTTCGGGTTTGCCAAGGTCGTGGAAGACCGCACATACACGCTGTGTGGCACGCCGGAGTACTTGGCGCCGGAGCTCGTGCTCGGCAAGGGCCACAACAAGGGCGTGGACTACTGGGCGCTGGGCATCCTCATCTACGAGCTCGTGGTCGGCCAGTCGCCGTTCTCTGGCACGAACCAGTCGGACCAGATGCAGATCTGTCGGAACATCGTGAAGGAGAACGTGCACTACCCGGCGAACATGAGCGAGTCGTGCAAAGACATCATCTCGAAGCTGCTCGAGCGCGACGTGACGAAGCGCCTGGGTCTGACGCACGGTGGAGCTGGCGCCACACGCTCGCACGCGTGGTTCAAGGGCCTGGATTGGGACGCCATGTACAAGAAGACGGAGCCTGCGCCGTACAAGCCGCGGCTCGCGAACCCGCTCGACACGTCCAAGTTTGACTATGTCGACGGCGACGATGACAGCAGCACGGCGCCCTACACGGACGACGGCAGCGAGTGGGACAAGGACTTTTAGTGCACCTGGTCCACACATGCACGCACGCACAGACACAGCTAGCGTATTATGAATCAATCGGTAGATAACTACTACAAGCAATGCACACGCAGCTCCCTCCATGCTCGTACGCATCTGGTTCTCTCGTTGCCTTGTTTGATGTGGTGCCCGCAAATGGCTTTAAATAGTAGCCCTAGAGGCTACTATTATTACTGGCTCCTACAAAAAAGGATAAAAAGGGCAAAAACCTGGCGTGTCCTTACAATAGCGATCTTCAAACAAACGGACAAGCCATAATTTCGCCCTTTTTTTATCACTTGTATGGGAACTTCCATCTCAATACAAAATTTGGTAGATTTTCACCAAACCCGAAAAAGTATAATTATTTTCGAGTAAGTACGAAAAACGGTGAATGTACGGTGGCAGTATTCGAACGAGAGGCAAGCTGACAAAACAAACAATGAACGAGGCTCTGACTTGTTTCAAAAGACTTGATCTAAGACTTGTCCAACACACACAGAACAACCAACCAACAGTGAGCCCTTTCCCAGCACACATGGGCCGCAATTGCTTGCTGCGCATGTATCACTCGGTCACAGCGCAACTGATTGTGTGTATCAGACTGAGTTGTTCCGCATTGTCTGCGAAACAAGTCTTATCAACTCGAGCCGCAAGCAAGTAACAAACAAATAATGAAAGAGCCGTCTCGTATCAAACAATTCTCAATCGAAGCGAACAATTGAAGCGCGCACGCATGCAGAATCTTTTGTTGTTTCTTTGTTGTGGAAAAAAACGACCGACTGGAACACACTCGTATCGGCATGCGCGCCATTCCACTTCCTTTCCCTCATCCAACTTGTCTCAGTGAGTGATTGTAACGAACACGTCTTCAAGTTGCGCTGGCTACTATGGAGACTGTTCCAACATTGTTCCAACATAATATGTTCACAAGTACAAAGCCCTTTCCCAACAAAATACAGTATACTATTGCACAGACACACAACCTGTTGCCCGATAGCAAAAGGGCTGCGTCTCGCAGTCCCCACCACTTGCGAGATGTCTAGCCGCTTCTTATGAGCTGGTACGACGCATTAACGTGCCACGTGTATCGCATTGTTTTGTCTGCGAAACAAGTCGTAAGCGAGTGCTCGCGCACGTCATGCTGTTTCTTCTGTGAAACAAAATGTTGTGATCAGCCGACTCGAACAAGCACAAGGGGCGATGGATGGGAGCGCACGCACGCCGCTCATTCACGAGCTTTAACAGTCTCACTCTGTCGTTCCATTATTTTAACCCACTGTACTCGCGTAACTGCCCTGTCGCTCCGCGTATATTCAATTCATCTGGCTGATCGTTTTGCATACCTTTATTTTTGCATAGCTGTCGCACTTGCTTTTTTTACTACCTCACTCAATGCTAACGCTTGTAAAGAATGGGATTTTGCACACTCTACATCCTGAATAATTCGCTGTCCGATTTGAGCTCCATCATAACTGATAGGATAGAACTGTGTTAGCAAAATTGCTGTGCAGTTTACTGGCTGCCCTTGTTTGAGAAGCCATTAGGCTTGTTTTAATTTTGTTCACTGATCGTGTTGCTATTACAAGTCGTTTTAACCTTGGTCCGTAATTTGTACCAAACTGTCACTAAGTCATGTCGCGTAGGCTACATCAAGTCGTGAACTCAACGTGTGTGATGATACAGACTTGCACGTCTGAACCAATCACATTGCCTCAGTACAAAGCCACAGTTGTCCACAGGACTCTCACAACAAGACCAAAAGGTATTCTAACGATACGAGCAATAGGCTGCCTGCGCCTGTAGGGGCATACAAAATACTCTACTGTGGTGAGATACCTGGAATATTCTCGCGGTACGGACTGAAGAAAGAAATCCGTCAGCTACTACTGTGGATTTCATACATCAAGTACGCAGACACTGTGACAATGTAATTCAATTATTTAGAGCCAACAGCAATAAGCTGTGCTCACCCTATATATAAGCTCAAGCTCATAGTTTCCTGACCTTTTCCACATGTCGATCTCGAAATATGTGATCCACCAGCAATTTCATTCTCATGAACCGTAAACGTCACACGATTGGCATGGTGATGGATTTTATAGGAAGCTATTTGGCACACTCGACTGTGCATGCCGTGCTCGTGCATAACAAATCGATGCGTACGCGGACGTTTTATGTAGCTTTGTCTCCCCTAACCTCGAACAATGATTTTTGTTACCCAAGGTTATTTCGCTCGAGCGGAAGAAATGTAACGCGAGCGGAAAACAGCAATACAGCCGCAGCTGATGACTAGACTTGCAACAGGCGTGACACTGGACACAACATGCCCTCTCGCTTCACGCTTCGAGGCCATGCACGGCCATCATGGCATGTTCAATAGTGTGCAGTGCGCACCACGTCTTGATAGAAACACATCTTGATAGAAACACATAACACAACCCTTCGGAATGAATGCACAGCCTATTTGCAGCCACACACACCGTCGGAGATGATGCGCCAGACAAAACTGTTGTCCCAAAAGAATCGAAACGAAGACAAACCAAAATCCAAACAACGTCCGACTGGGAGAGGGGAGCTCCGAACAGGGCGACCAGAGTAGCCAATCAGCGACGTCCGACCCGTGAAGAACAATGCCAGCGGTCTCAACGTCGCCCCACCGGAGATTGACCGCTGTTCCGTCGCGTTCCCTTCCCGTTCGCTTGCGTGTTGTATGTGGCGTGGCAGTCTGTCTTTGTGTTTCGCGTCTAGGTCATCCCGCCTTCACCTGTTTTCAATCCCTTGTTTGGCTGTGCTCGCTTGGCTTGCGTGTGTGGTCTGTATTTATGTGCTCACAACCGCATTTCGTCCTGGTCGCACGCAACAAAACCAGCACACAAGCACAACAGAACAAACGCAACACAAGCAACACATCCACAAATTAGCACCATGCCACGGTCAAGCTCCGTGAGCGAGAAGGTCTGGGCGCAGGCGATCCACGCCGTGACGGTGCAGAAGATGAGTCTGCGCCGCGCCGCGCAGCTCTACGGCGTGCACCACATGTCGTTGCACCGCCGCGTGCGCGGCCGCTACGTGAGCACGTCCACCGCGCGCTTCGCCGACGAGTACCAGCTCTCGCGCGCCGAGGAGGACGAGGTCATCTCCGTGCTGCGCGAGCAGTACATCCACGAGCGCCACGTCACCTCGGACGACGTGCGCTACGTCGTGCGCACGATCGCGTGCCAGAACGGCCGCCGCGACATCCCCTCGGATTTTCCCCAGAACTCCTGGATCGCCAACTTCAAGCGCATGTACGGCTTCTCGAACGCTAGTCCGCACGAACAGCTCGCGCGCACCAACAGCGGCAGCAGCAGCAACGACTCGAGCGACGCTATCGCTAGCCCGCACTACAACAACGCCAACGGCTCCAGCTCCGGGGCGGCGAACCTCCAAGACCAAGGCGCGTACATGCATGCACCCATGACGGCAGTGCAAAAGAGTCAAGTGGACAGTCCCATGTACGGCATCGTCTCAGCACACAGCAGCCACGCTAATAACATTGGCAACCCGATGCATGAGGCCCCGCGCACCCCAGTACGCACGTACGCTCCGCAGCCAATGGCGCCCATGCAGATGGCCAACAAGAGCGTCCTTGGGAATGGCCACAACGGCATGAACGACGCCCAGGGCGACGACACGTCCGAGAGTGACAGCGAGCACAACCACGAGTCCATGGAGCAGGACGAGCGCTTCATTGAAGGAAAGCGCTGCCGCCAGAGCAACACGGTCTCTGCCGAGACGTGGGAGAAGGCCATGGACGCCGTCGAGATCCACGGCATGAGTCTGCGCAACGCCGCCAAGGCCTACGGCGTGCACTTTGCCGCGCTGCATCGCCGCGTGAAGAAGCGCGCGCTCAAGAAGGAGTCAACGCCACCGCTCGAGAACTACATCCCATTCGAAGACGAGGCCGGCATCGTGCGTGTGATCCACGCGCGCGCCGACTTGGGCATCATCATGAGCTACGAAGAGCTTGTGGACCTGCTCAACCGCACGGCGCTCAAGTACTCGCCGATGGTCACCGCCGAGCTCTCGGTCTCGCTGGTGCGGCGGTTCCAGTCGCGCGTGGAGCAGTCGATCCGCCACCTGATCCGCGACTGGCCGTTGCCGCGTTTCGACACGCTCTACCACTTCCACTCGACGCCCGCGAGCACTCTCGCCGCCGTCACGGAAGAAGAGAAGATGGCGGCGCCACTGCAACAGCAACGCTCCATGCCGCCCATCTATGTCCGAACCCCCGATTTCAACCCGGACCTGCACCGTCAAAACCTCTCGGATCCGTTCATGCGCCCAATGTACCACGACGAAGGCAATGTGATGCTGTCCCTCGTGGACCACCAAGAGCGCCTCGCGAGCCCACGCGGTTCGGTGCTCCGCCTCTGAGTCAGTTCACTTTGCCTCTCGCTACGGAATTACTGAAGAGCTCTTCGGTGTTTATCAAGTTCCAGTTCACCATCCTTCCCTCTTCGTCCTCTGACAAGCCGAGTATAAGTCAGTGGTCTCCCTTGCTCGCTCATGCCAGCAAGGCAGGGCCAGCCACCCCTTATTTATTATGACCTGCCCAAAACCCCATGATATTTAATGACCATTTGATCAACGTATCTATACTACACTATCGCTGCTGCTTGTGCTGCATCAATGCGCGTAGCTGCTCGGAGGTGACGCGCTTCTCGATGAGCGCGACGTCCTGGTCGCGCAGCACGGCGTGCGCGTAGCTGCCGAGCGGCGTCGCGAGGCTCGTCACCGCGAAGAGCGTCTGCTTGGCGTTCGGCACGAGCGCGTCGGCGCGCACCACCGTCCTACCACCAATGAATACGCAGTCATACGAGTGAGCTCAGCCAGCGTGACGTATGGTTCATCATGATGACAAGAATGTCGCCTCTCGCTGCTGGCAGACGACGACCATTCCGAAACAGTGTCACGGTCCGTTCCAAAAAAACAACACGTGGTTCGTCCAGATGCGGATGGTTTGTTTGAGAGACGGGACGAGCACGAGTTTACGAGCACGGAAAGAGAAGGGAGGGAGGGACAGGACGTACCGCTGCGTCGTGAGGATGGATGCCGTGCTGCTGCTGCTTGTGTCGCTGGTGGGGGCGCTGAGCGCGACCCACAGCCGCAGCATCCGCGCGCGCGCTTCCTCCGGCTGCATCTTCAGCATTCATTCACGGTCGTTTTTAAGCAAAATCTTTTTCCAATTTCAGCCAATCAGAGTATCTAAAAATTACTTTATAATTTCAGCCAATAAAATTATTGAACATTTTGGTTTAGCCAATGAACATCGAGAGAGAGTGATCGAAGTTGTCAAGCTCAGATGGACCTTAGTCATCAAGTTGCATCCTCACTTGCTATATGTGTGTGAATGAAGTCTCTCAATACCATGCATGTGTTCTATCTGTCTATCTATCGATGCGTCTGGTCCACCCAGCGGCGCGCATGCTGCGTGTCCCTCTCGAGCTCTCGCCGGCGCTCTTGCTTCCGCGACTCGGCGTTCGGGCCGCTGAACAGAATGCGATCCAGTTCGCTCTCGGCCTTCTCGACGATCTCCAGCAAGTCCCCCTTCGTGATGAGCTCCTTCTGGTACGCGGCGAGAGCCGCGCCAGCGTACGTTGAGAAGAACTGTACGCCCTCCCTATATTCAAATTAAGAAATGCCACAACAACGTTAGAATCAAATGAGCTCTTCGATCAGCAAGCCCGTCTAGCAAAACATCCAACGTACGAGCGGTAGATCTCCTTCTCCTGGCCGTCGCCTGTCTTCGCGTACAGCGGATTCACGTCGTGAATGAATGTGCCCAGCACTTGATCGGGGAACGCCTGCAGCAGCTTGGACGCCAGTAGCGCGTCACCCTGGCCCGAGTCCCCGAAGAACACAAACTTGAATTCTGGGTACAGTGACGCAAAGCGTGTAAAGTTCTCCATCTTCAGGCTGTAGATCAGATAAACAATATAAGTGGTTAGGACTGGTGCCGTCACAATCCTCGATGCATAATGGCTGTACCTGGCGATCTTCTTGTTGCTCACGAGGCCCTTCACCGAGCCATTGAGCACCGTCGCGTTCGGCACGCCGAGACTCTTGAGGTGTTGCACAGTCATGTATCGTCCGACGCTAAGCCACCCGCGCGGTCTCGCAGTGAGGAACGTGATCGACGGTGGGATCTTGTCGACCTTCACCTCCTGGTGCGCAAGTCCGCGCGAGATACGCGCAAAGAGGTCCAGGACGCCCGGGTACGGGATGTGCAGCGGGTACTGCCGGTCGATCCATCTGTAGTGTCATCACGAAGCAAACAGCCAAAAACAACAGCTAAGCAAAGATTAATCGAAAAGAACGCTAGAGCATCAGGACGTACCCAGCGAAGAGCGTGTCATCAATGTCGCTCATGACCTTAACGAGCTGCGGCGCCTCGGTCTTCACTTTGAGCGACTCGACCGCGATGTGCTGCATCACCTGCACGACCTCGGTGAGGTTCTTGTTCTCGAAGATCAGGTGGCTCAGGTCGCCCGAGTGCGGCGGCTCCTCATCAGCCACCACCAGCGGTGGTACTATTGGGACTGGAGCTGTTCCCACGATCTTCAAGTCGCTTATGAGCGGCTTCTCGAGCTGTAAAGCAGTCTCCGCTGCCAACTCTTCTGACAAGAGCTCGTCGTTGACGTGGATCTGGTCCTTGAGCAGCGTCAGGTCTTTTCCGAATGTGCCGAGGATCACGTTGCACGCCGCCGTGTTCAGCACCGCCTTCTCCGTTTGCAGTGGCGATAAAAGACAGCGCTGGATCGCGCGGATGATGACTGCGCGGTTCGTGATGCTAATCTCGTCGAGGCGCTTACGCGTGATCACGTCCAGAATCTTGGTGCGTACTATAGGTGAGCAGGCGTGCAGCATGAAGCCCGTCATAGTCTTGACATACTGGCTCGAGTGTTCCGGTGATGTGGCGCCGAGGATCCCGTTCAGACTCGCCGCAGAGACGCGTTCGAGGACGTTGTGGCATGCCATTGGGTCGTCGTGTTGGCGATTGCGAGGCTACACGATGCGTAGATACATACAAGTATGGAGTGTGAGTCTCAGGACACAGAGTAACAATACTACGATGATACAAAACGCACGCACGTTAATGCGGATCTCTTTCTCCTTCTGGCCATCTGCAGTGAAGACGATGAGCGTGTTCTTGTCCTTGAGCGTCTTGAAGCGCCACGCCGTGCGCTGCTTGATGCCCTTCCACTTGCGCTGCAGCCCGCCGGCCGCGAGCTTCCATGTGGAAACGCATCTGCTTGAGGCCAACAGGATCTGCATTCCCAGCACGCGTTAACATGTGAATACGAAGAATCACGTACATACCATTACCATTAATTCTAGAAGCAAAAAACAAAAGAGATCAGGAGATAGTGGACATTTGCGTACCTGTGCGCTAGGGTGAACAAGTGGGGTGACAGAGCGATGATAAGTGAATGGGCATGTGCGCTGTGCAGGTCGCTGCACTCTGCTATGCTGTGCGCAAGCCGCGTACGCGGAGCCCAGGTGGCGCCGCATGCTTCTTGCTGCTTTCGTCTTTAGCTTCTTGCAAAAATAGCCAAATGAACTATGAATTCGTACTTAATTGATATTGATGTACACATTTTCCACCACCTAACTTTAGGATATGAAACCTATAATAAGGGTCAGCTAGTTCTTATTTTAGGGTTCAATCCGTCGGTGCGTCAGTCAGTCAGTGGTTTCGGGAATTCTTTGGCGCCTCACATTTCTGTGCCACAATCGCCACTTTCTCAAAGCCAGAGCCAGTCTTCCGTCCGTCGCTCCGTCACTCATCGCCATGTTCGCTGTGCTCCGCATGACGCGCGCGCAGCTCACGTCCAACTTCACGCTCGCGGCGCTGGGTCTCGCGTCTGTGTCCGCGTTCTCCGCGTACTCGTCGTCCTCATCGGCGGCGCAGTGCGAAGGTGGCGACGAGAAGAAGGTGGCGCTCTCGCTGAAGGAGTTCCGCTCCTTCACGGTGCGCAAGGTCGACGACGTGACGCACAACACCAAGCGCATCGTGTTCGACCTACCGAGCCCAGACCATGAGATGGGCCTCACGGTCGCCAGCTGCCTACTCGTGAAGGCCAACGTGAACGGCAAGAACGTCCTGCGCCCGTACACACCGACGAACATCAACTCGGAGAAGGGCTTCCTCGAGCTCGTGGTCAAGGGCTACCCAACAGGTCTGCTCAGCAAGCACATCGTCGAGCTCAAGGAAGGCGACGTGCTCGAGATGAAGGGCCCGTTCATCAAGTTCGAGTACAAGCCGAACATGTACAAGCAGATCGGCTTCATCGCCGGCGGCTCGGGGCTCACGCCAATGCTCCAGGTCGCCAAGGAGATCTGCCGCAATCCGGCCGACAAGACCGAGATCGTGCTGCTCTTCGCGAACGTAACCGAGCAGGACATTATTCTGCGCGAGGAGCTCGACGCGCTGCAGTACCTGTACCCGCAGTTCAAGGTCGTGCACGTGCTGAGCAACCCATCGGAGACCTGGACGGGCCTCAAGGGCTTCGTGTCCAAGGAGATGATCGAGGAGTTCATGCCGGCGCCTTCGGACGACAGCCTCGTGTGTGTCTGCGGCCCGCTGCCGATGATGTACCACATTTCGGGCGACAAGGCCAAGGACAGGACCCAGGGCGAGCTACAAGGCCTGCTCAAGGACCTCCACTACACATCCAAGCAGGTGTTCAAGTTCTAAGCCAGCAGCAGCAGAGCAGCCACAGCTTTAGTGCTATGAGACAAGACTGAGCAGACGCCAAATGGAGATGCAAGCGCAGAAATGGTATCGGTGCTTTGTTTCTCCCATGAGGTTTCCTCTCCACTGTTAAAACAAACCAGAATATCAAAATCCAGGTACCAACCACCACCAATTTCGAAATTGTCGGCTGTGTATACCATGAGTTCTCATATTCTATAAGCTAAATGCTACATGCTCGTGTTGAAGAATGCGTGGAGCTTCTTGGCGCAAACTTTGCCGATGAGCGCCGTGAGTTCGTCGAGCGAGAGGCGGCTGAGCTCCGCTAGGCTGTCCACCTTCTCGAGCACCTTGCGGAAGTTGTGCTCATTGATGCCCGGCAGCTTCTTGAGCACGTCCATCGAGTTGGTGTTGTAGTAAGACGCCGCCAGTCCTTCCTCTGCGCTTGTCCCTGTTGCTGTTGTCAATGTCGCCTCGCCGCCAGCACCAGCAGCAGCAGAGCCAGCATTCACCCCACCGGCGGCAGGCGGCAGTGTCCCGTTGCCCAGCGCAGCCGCGGCGTCCATGTCGGGCTCTTCCTGGTTCCTCTTGATGACCTTGAAAAGCTCAACAGTCGCGTGCGGCGAGCGGGACCAGATGATGCGCAGCGATGGGAAATGCAGAATGAGCAGCGTGAGTTTGGAGATGATGTTCGTGGCCGCGATCTCCGAGCCAATGTCGCCCGCGTCCTGCAACGAGAACGCCTTGCCCTGCGTAAACTCGATGAGCAGCACGGGCGTCTGGTAGAAGCGCCGCATGCTCTCGGCTTGGTTGAAGAGCCGTCCTGAGTTCAGCGAGCCGAACAGGTCGCTCACGCTCTTGCGCTCGACGCAGATCTGCGGCGACAGGATGTAGTCGCCGATCTCGAGCGTGATAGGCAGCACCATGAGCCCCTCCTTGTGCAGCATAGACGGCAGCGCGCTGCGGAACTCACGCACGTCAACCACCACTTTCACACCAGCGGCACGCTGCGGCTTGGCGCGGCCGCCTGTGCGCGTGTCCATGCTGTAGCTGTTCTCGCCCATGAGCTGCTGCTGTTGCTGAAGCTTCATGTGGAACGGCAGGTCGTACACGTTCGCGGGCAGCATGAGATGCGCCTTCTGATGAATGAGCGTGTCGAACGCGCGTTTCTCCTTCTGGATCTCACTCAAGTACGTCTGTTGCTCGGCGCTCTCCTCGTAGAGCATGAAATAGATCTCCAGTGATGATGCATTCCCTTGCGAGTTCTGCTGCGTCGTTGCTTGGAAAACCTCGAGCTCACGGATGAACGTCACGTCCGGGTCGTAGAGCACCACGCACACCGGCATGAGGTCCTGCAGCAGCGCCGCCGCGCCGTAGCCGTGCAGTCGCGCCTGCTCGTACGTGCAGATCACCACCTGGTCCATCGGATCCACGAGCTCTAGCGACAACCGTGGTGTGCACTTGCTCTGTTTCGCAGCTACTGATACCTCTGATGGCCCGGCACCTCGAAGCAGCTTTGTGGTGCGCGACTCTTCATCGCGAGCTCTTGTGATGAGCTCGAGCTCTTCGACCGACATCCCGAAGCTCGACGCCTCACTGAACTGCAGCTGCATCTGCGACGTGTCGTCATGGCCGCGCTTCTTGTTATTCTGCGCTCTCCCGTTCTTCTTGTTGTTACTGTCCGGTCGTCCACCACTATTCGTTTTCCCAGACTGGTCAAACGTGAGCTCGTTCGCTCGGAACCGCTGCGCCGCGTTCAACAGCAGTCGCTGTTCAAGTCCGAGCGCTGACAGCGCGCCGCCTTTCTTCTTGAGCGCGGCCTCTTTCTGTAGCAGGTAGTGGCCGAAGCGCTTCTTCATCATCTCGTTCTCGCCCAAGCTCAGGAACTCCCGAAGTTGTGCACATGTGCGCTCGTCCTTGACCATCACGAGCACGTTTGCGCCGCCACTGGTGATTCGTGGTTGGTCTGCTGCCTTTGCCGCCTGTTTCTCTCGGTTCTCCTCGTTCACTTCGTCCAGGATCTGCACGAGTGCCTCCCACTTGGGGTTGCCCTCCAGTACAAATTTGAGCTCTGCGGTCTCTAATGCAGACGAAGACGCCCCGGCAACACCAGCAGTTCCATTGCCAGCAGACTGCTGCTGTGGGCGTCTCAGATTGATCGGACGCTTGGTTTTCTTGTCCACAACCTGATACAAGCGCTCTTTCGCAGCGCTGAGCAGCCGGTCGGCCGCCTCAGTGAACAGCCAGGGCGACGGGAATCGCTGCTGGCCACTCACCTGCTCGTGGCTCAACAGAAAAGAATAGTAGGAAATCGCATCATACCGTGGCAGGTACGCGAGCAGCTGACGCAGAGTCGAGAGGTCAGTCACGAGCTGCTTGGTCTTGATGGGCAGCTTGTGCCAGAGCGGGTCGAGCTGCCGGCGGATCGTCGAGCTGAAGGACTTGGTGAGCGCGCGCTTCATTGTAAGCTCCGAGGCATCCAGCGCCTTGGTGCTGCGCTGCAATTCCTTGATTGTGGCCTCGAGCGCTACGAGGATCGCCTCCTGCATCGTGCGCATGAGCGGCGTGAACGAGATCTCGATCTCGTAGACCTGCGGCTGGTGCGCGGCGAGACAGGCGTTGATGTCGACGTGGAAGCGCGGGTAGAGGAACGCGTGGCGCACGTAAAGGTGCTTGAGCACCTGCTCCATCTTGTTGAACCCGCCGGCGAGCGAGCTCGTCTCGTCCGAGAACGCCTTGATGAAGCCCTCTCGGTTTTGCTCGCGGTACAAGCGGATGATGAACGCCTCAATCGACGTCTCGGACACGCGGTGTGCGTCATTTACCAGCATCCCAGTGATTATCTGTACATTACATATAGTGAGCTTGTTAATACACACAGGCTATTGCGAGGAGCTACGAACAACACACTACTCACCTTGACGTCGATGACTTTGTTTAGCAAGTCGACGACGAGAATGCGTGACGTGATGATGAAGCAGCCGCCATTCTTGTAGAGCTGCGCTCGCTCGTGCGCACTGCTCTTGGCATCGATGGCGCGCGGCAGGTACTTGCGGTCGAGTCCAAGCGAGAGCAGCTGCTGATGCAGCGTTGCGACGCTCTCGCTCGCGTTCAGGCAGAGCACGAGACTGCGCGGCGAGCAGTACATGCGCGCGAAGCACGCCAGCAGGCGCTGCACGCCCAGCCCCTTGCCCATGACTAGCAGTCCGTTCTCATGGTGGAGCTCCTCGACGATCGCCTTCTCGTACGGCAGCCAACGCGGCGGCAGTACGGGGGTCACTGCGCTCGCCATGCTGCTGCTGCTAGCATGCTCAAATGTTGCAGTTCACAAACAACCCAATAAAGCTGTTGGAAGTTTAGTGTGTCCCACTCTAAACAAACTTCCATTGGTGAAATGTGCTTGTCAAAGGACCGAGCCTACATCCATCCGAGCCGCAGAGCATGCATGGCTATACCAACGAGTGCGCTAAAGGAGCTTGGCTCGTCAGTAGACTTGTGGTGGACAATGAGCATTGCATGATGCTGGCTCAGCCTTGAAAAGATCGAGCTGAACACATTTGAGCTCAGACACGGATGAACACAAAAGCGCTTGGTTTGGAGTAAGCCCGCAAAGACTGGAGGCTGGAATTATATTTACCTATTCTATAACTCCAACGCCCCTATTACGTCTCTCGTTTGCTGCATTGCCATTCCGTGACGAATGGCTGCGTGAAGGAAGTGGATCCATCAAGGTCAACGCTTACGCGGAGTCGGCGATGGTCACCTCGACCTCGACACCAGGCTCGATCGAGATCGACGTGATCTGCTTGACGATGTCCGAAGGCGCGTGCAGGTCGATGATACGCTTGTGGATGCGCATCTCGAAGCGGTCCCAGGTGTTGGTACCCTCACCACACGGCGACTTACGGGTGGTAAGACGGAGGATCTTGGTTGGGAGACGCACTGGGCCGGCCACCTTCAGGTTCTTGTCGACGGCACCACGCTTGAGGTCCGCGCACACTGTACATATCAAGTAGATACAATAAACGCTGTGAGTACACCTGCTCATGGAAAAGCGTATCCATCTAGCCACGGCCAGCAGCAAGCAAGAAGAAAATGAACGCACCCTTCTCGAGGTTCTTCACGTTACGGCTCGAGAGCGTAATACGAATGCGGTGGATACGGGTCTCCTCCGCTTCGACGGTCTTTGGCTTCTGGATGAGGGACATCTTGGATAGAGGGCTAGAGGAGCACAATAGAGACACACATCTTGTCAGCTCCTGTAACTCCGCTTCGTTCTGTTGCCCGCACGGTTGCTATGCACATGCGCATGCGTCCACGAAGCGCTCAGCGACCGCAGCAGGAGCAGCACCATATGTGGCACGCATAGCACAACAGGCAGGCAGCACGAGAGAGCGGCAGCAAGGCGACGGACGTACCAGAGAGAAATTTGGTTTTCGGACTGTCGGTAACCTGAATCCAAAATGAGCCCCGCAATTTGCGCTGCTAGCAGTGTTCCCGCCATGCACTTGGTTGGCCCACACGCCATTGGCACAACCCGTCACATAATTGCAAAACTAGGAAGATTTAAAATAATAAACTATACATATAGATGTACAATTACTAAAAACAACAAATACATATCTACTATAGCTTCTAATCACCATACTAGACATATTTTAAATAACCTTGCTTATAAGGTTTTACATGATTTCCCTACATTAGGTGGGACACATCCTGAAACCAGGACACCGACTAACGTCTCACACCCTATTCTAGGCACTACGCATTCCCGCTTGGACGTTGCGTTTGCGCACATGACGACGTCATAGAAAAGTGAGCGAAGAGCTACGAAGCTCCTCTCCTCTTCGGCATGGCGGGCACAGCGAAGCCTCTCGCGGTGTGCGTGGGCATGGGCGTAGCGCTGCTAGCCTCAGTGTCCATTGGGCGGCAGAACCAGCGTGTGTGGAAGTCGGTGCAGCGCATGGCGGCGTGCAGCGGCTCTCCGTGCACGCGCCGCGGCGTCTCGACAATCAGCGCGACGGCAACGGAGAATGTGGCGACGACCACCGCGAGTGACGGTAATGGCAAACGCCTGCTACAGTGCACACAGCAGCTGTTGCGTGTAGGCGAGGAGAAGCTGTCGGGGAAGACCATCACGATCGCGCAGGTATGTTTGGATCAACAAGGGAGGTGTCAATCAATGTGTGACAGATGATGATGATGGGACCCTTTTGTCACTCAATCCTTGTTGATTGTTGTATTTGTTTGTTGTTGCTCTGTAGCTGAACATCCTGGCAAGCAACTTGGCGACGCGCAACCACTTCCCGTATGTCGTGGACTCGAGTCTGAACTGGGAGAACCGCAAGCTGGCGCTCTTGCGGCAGTTGGAAGAGCTGGACGCTGACGTCGTCTGTCTGGAAGAGCTGAGCGACTACTGGACGTATGGAAATGCAATTTGTTTATAACTGCACTGCGTCTTTGCTCTGCGATGTTGTGTTAATGTATGTATTTGTTACTGCGCAGATTCTTCAAGCCGGAGCTCGATGACCGCGGCTACGACAGCGTGTACGTCAAGCGGCCGTCGATTCACGTCTCGAACTGGTCGGGCGAGAAGAAACACGACGGCTGCGGCATTTTCTACAAGCAAGTGCTGCATTTATTAGGAGGGGCTCAATTATATTGATGTATGCTAACCATATTACATTTCGTGTATGCATCTTGCAGAAAGGACAAGTTTGAGCTGAAGGAGTGCGAGTCCGTCAACTTCCACGACCCGCACGACCGCGTGGCGATCCTCGCGCTGCTCAAGATGCGTCACTTTGCGCAGTTTGTGCTCGTCGGCTGCACGCACTTGTGGTGGAACGCCAAGTACGGCGCTCATGTTCATTTTCATTTATTCTGGTGCTTGTTGTATCATACGCATGCTGACAAGGTTGTTGTTTGCGTATTGCAGGAAAGTGGACCATCAGATGGCGGAGCTCTTTGAGCTCGAAGAAGAAGTGATCAGGATAACCAGCGACGTGATGGACAAGTACGAGCGCGACATGACCGACACGATCACGGGCAAGAACCACCTGCCGATCGTGCTTTGTGGGGACTTTAACAACTCGCCCGAGTCCGCGATCTACGAGTATATGGAGAGCACGTTCATGCAGAAGCCAAACCTCGAGGGCGTGACCGAGAACTTCAAGAGCGCCTACGGCCTCTACAAGCAGAACGCGCTGTCAAGCGGCTTCCACGACGAGGCGTCGCTCAAGATCGAGGCCGGCAAGAAGGACGAGCCACCACACACGACGGTCAATTACCGCCGCTGCTGGACGATCGACTACATCTGGTACTCGCAAAGCAGTCTCGTGCCGGCCAAGGTGCTCGACATCCCTGATGAGAGCGTACTGAGAAGCGAAGAGGGCCCGCCGGACTGGCTCAACCGACTCGCGCTCTCCGACAGCTACAGCAAACTGGGACGACTGCCCAGTGGACTTAATGGGAACCACAATGGGATCCCGAACTCCAAGTTTGGCAGCGACCACGTTCCGATCATGACCGAGTTTGAGTTCCTGAGCACGAATGAGAAGAGCGAGACCACCACGGAATAAAGGGAGGCGAGCACCAGCCAGCCAGTCAGCTCAGTCAGAAGTGGCGAGAAAAAAATGCGAGCGAACCGTGATTGTGTACTGTAAAACCTCTTCAAAGCGCAGCATTTTGCTTCTCAGTGGTGAGCTCGTGTCTTCGCTGGTCGGCTGAGAGCGAACGAATGCGAGATGATCTGGCAAGGGAACACAAAAAGTAAACAAAATGGATAATGAACTGAGAGCAGCCACCGTGAAGTTGCAGCATTTCGAACGCTCTCGTCTGGACTCTGGTGCTGGAATTCCATGCAGGCTGGAGTCGGGCTTCTGTAGTTATCACCTTTGCAACAACGACCAGCACCTACGTTGCTACACAATGCGATCTGCAGAAATCTTACTTCAATTTGACGGCGACGCACAGACCATGTGAGTCTGCCTACACGAACCAAGATGCACGCATGGGGTCAAATCTCCTTTGTGAGAACTGGCTTGCTTTATATCATAAAACTATCCTATCCTATCGACAGAGAATAGTGCGTGGGCTCCTCCTGCATGCGCTCGACGTCCGAAGCGCTCCGATGCTCATTTATCACACACGTGATTGAAGAATGCACGCTTGGATTGACAAGCGGGTTAGCTTGAGCTTGGAGAGGGCGAAGGGTGACTTGAGCCAGAGCTTAGGGGTTGCTGGGCGTGGAGCTCATCGCGCCGGTGCCGGCGCTGACGCTGCCGTTGGAGCTGACGTTGATCACGTACTCGCCGTGGCTCGTGGGCGGCTTGTGCAAGAGTCCCTGGGTGCCGCTTGCCGAGAGCATAGAGCTGCTGGCTGGGGCGCTGCTTGAGGACTCGGGCTGGCTGCCACTCGCTTCCAAGAGCTCCCGGTCCTTTTGCTACATCACGCATGAGCAAGTGCCATCACCAACCATGAGGCAATGCATCATCACACAAAGAAGCGCACGATGTCACTTTCATTTTCCAGGAGAGACGCAGTGAGGGACGTTTCCGTGTTTCCCGACTGCGTCGACAGCTGTTTCTGCAGCAGCAGCTGCCTCTGCTGCTGAAGGACATGCATGCGCACCTTGCGGCGGTTGTGGTACTCCTGGTATGGCACGCCCGCGGACTCCCAGTTGAAGACCGAGCCGTAGTTGTATCCGTAGCCGATCGTCGCGGCCACAGCGCCGATGATGCTTCCAGCCTGCAGTGAGAATTAAGAAGTTTGTTAGTGACGTAATTCTTCTACAATAAGAATTGGCTCAGCAGGACGCACCAAGATGTCACTGTAGTGGTGCCAGTTGTCAATGGAGCGCGTCACGGCGACCCACGCGGCAAAGAATGACGGGATGAAACACACGAAGAGCTTCAGCGATTTGCGCCCGCCGCGCAGAATCGAATGGCTGCGGTTCTCGCAGTTCAGGCGCGAGCGGCCGAGCAGGTAGAGCTGTGTTTTCACAAGGCACGAGGAAAAGTTTGTTAGTTCAGAGCTCGACACAGCAGACCGCCTTGATACAATGAACCTTACCGTGAGCACGAGCATCGTGGACCAGGCGAAGGACGAGTGGCCCGACGGGAAGCTCTTGCGGCCCTCCTTCTCCCACTTGCCGGACGTGCAAAGGTTCGTGACGCCGTCCCAAATGACCTCCTTGTTCCAGCCGCACATGTCGTAGAAGCACGGGCGGAAGCGGCCCGTCATGTTCTTGGTGAACTGCGTCAGCAGCGACGCGAGCCCGGCCGACTGGAAGAGACTCAGCAGGAAGTCACGCGTGTCGTGCGGGATCACGCGCACGCGCTTGAAGCGCGGCAGCAAGTAGTTCAGGAACAGGTTCGTGAGCACGGGCACGCAGCAGCCCACGGCGACGAGCATGGACATTGGGACGTGCTCCTTGCCCTTGGCCAGGTCGATCGACGGCGCGCGCGCCCACACGGTCTGGTTGAGCGAGATGCGCACTTCGACGCGCGGAATGTCGCGCTCGTAGACGTCGATGAGCGAGAAGAAGAGCGAGAAGCCGAACATGACGGCCGTGCACGCGAACTCGCTCACGCGGTACTTCAGCATGAAGCGCTTCCACGTACTCGCACCGTGGATCACGTGCGGGTCGTCCTCCTTGGGCCAGTGCTGGCGATCCTGCGACGACATCCCGCCGATCTGCGTCGCAGGAGTAGCCATCATGCGCACGTATCCGTCCGGAGAGCTAATGCTGCTGCGGTTGCTGTCTTCCTCCTTGTGGTAGGACGCTCGGTCTTGCGCGCTGATTAGAGACTCGGCGTCGCTGTTGTTGCTGCGACGGAAAAGAGCAAGCGCGGGGGGAGGGGGGAACGAAGCCGTGGTCGCCTGACTAACACACACAGCGCGTTGCCTGTGTTCTGCCTACCTGTCTGTCTGGGATCCTAGGGATGGTGCGATGGTCGTTCGTGTCGTGCTCTCTGCTCCGCGGAAGCGTGACGTTGTTCTTTGACCGTGGATACAGAAATGACACTCTTAAATCGGCCACCCGAGCAACTTGTGAGCGACATTTCAATGGTGGTTTTGCTGGTGCACGCCTGATATGCATCGCTTTTCAAAGGAAATAGATTATAATATGTTGTTATGAAATATTAAAGTAATTATGATTTAAACAAAGATAGTATTGAAATAAGCAGGTTATTAATTGATAATATTATAGATTATGGAAGGATCACATGGACAATCCATTAATCGATGGCGAAATATCCAGTTGAACCAGCTGGACTTAGGGGTTCCTTTTTATCCCGTTGCTTGGTCGTTCTTGACAGTGAAACCTCCACACACGTCACACGGTCGCATGTTGATGAGAGAATGCTGCAGTGCTGCAGAGATGTGTTTCCACGCGTCTCACTGTGTTCGAGAAAGCCTTGCGAGGGCGAGATCGCAGAGTTATCATGCGGCTACATGTTGAGTCGCCCTCGCTCGAAAACAATGTCCAAAACTCAGAAATGGTGACATTTTTCCAATGAGAAAATAGTGATGACGAAAGCGAGGGGGTCCGCTATGGGCCACTTGGTTTGATGAGAAAGAAAGAAGAGACATCGGGTTCGCTAGCAAAATGGTCATCATCACGACACACGCGAGTGCACGACGGACTCTGCGTGAAGGAAGCGAGATCAG
This sequence comes from Globisporangium alternatum, assembly GCA_023334315.1. NCBI lineage: Eukaryota > Oomycota > Peronosporomycetes > Pythiales > Pythiaceae > Globisporangium > Globisporangium alternatum. Next base: position 61,622 of record JAASGT010000011.1, on the reverse strand, counting down.
AGCAGCGGAGCCATTTCGTTGAGCTCCTCAGGTTTTGGTAAAAAATCCGAGATGAATCATCTTTCAAGGGTATTACATGTACCCTAAAATGCATGTCATAGGCGGACCCAATGTACACACGATACTACTAAAACCTTTTAAAAATGATAGCACCGCCTTTGACATGTATTTCGTAAAAACGGAAGCAAAGACAAGCACTGGTGTGGCCCACATTAAAAATATTTTTTGAAATGCGTTTTGGAAGTGACGACCAAAACAACCATTTATACCAGCATTTGTCGATGTTCATTCTAATCTAGGGTACGCTGTTGCGTAGTAGTTGATCACCTTCAGCTTGAATTGGTAGTCGTACGGCTGCCTCTTGTACTTGTTCTCGCTCCTACTACCGCCATTGACGCGACGCCGACCGACTGGTTTCCCCATCAGCAGTTGTTATTCGAGTCTGTGAGCTGGTATCATGGGGCAAGAAATTGGCTGGCTATCCTGGTTTTCCTAGTTTAAATTGTCCGCATCCTTGTTTTATTTATGCGCATAATTACGCATGTGTGCTGAAAGTGCTTTGAATAGAAGGCGCCGCCTTTGACATGCATTTTAGGGTAAAGGACTTTTCACTGCCATTAGCCAAGACATTTCAGTCAGCTCAAAAATGGCCTCTGAAGTCTAACATTCTATCGACAGTGTTTTGTTGTGACCAAACTTTTTCATGTACACCACACTACTCCTGGCTCTGTTTGAAAAAAGAACGCGCCTGTTGTTGAAGAGATCACGAGAAGCTCTTGTGCGAAAAAAAACATGCGCCGCTCCGCCGCGTCGACCAGGTGCGTCGTTGCATCGCCTGCGTTTATGGCTACGCCCAATCCATAGCATTCACACACGACTGGCTTGGCTGTCTGACCGTCGTCCACTGTGTGCTCTTGCGTTGTTGTTGACGCGAACAGAGGCTCGCGCCGCCGCGGAGGAAGAAACCGGATCACCGCCGCTCCAGCTCCTGCTGCGCCACAGCCGCCACCGCCACCGTCGAGGTATAGCGCCTGCGTTGCTATGGATACTAGCTTGCGTCGATACGATAGCTGCTGTGTCCACGCACTCATCTTCGTGTGGTGTTGTCTGCTGAGTGTTACAGTAGTCATGCGTACGCGACCACTGGGTATCTACACTACCACTCGTCCGACGAGTCGGATGATGATCGCGCAATGAGATACTACCAGCAGAATATGGGCTGGGCGATACCACCACAAGCAGCAGCTACGAGCGATCAGCAGGGTTGGGGTGGCTATGAGAGTGATGATGATGACGACGATGAAGACATGTACGAGCACGAGTACGACGTCGCCGACGACTACGACAGTGATGGCTACAGATACGAGGACTACATAACGATGTACGGCCATGGCGAAGGCGCCATGTTCCCAGTGTCACGCAGCGACGACCGCGCGAGCAACCAGCGCAGCAACAATGCGGGTCGTCGAGCTTCTGCTTCAGCTGCTGCGCAGCTCAAGCCGCCGCCACCACCGCCGCCCGTGCTCTGCCGCTTTTACGTGCTGGGCAAGTGCCGATACGGCAGCCACTGCACGTACTCGCACGAGATCCCTGCGCCGTCGGAAGACTGTGAGATGACAGAGGAAGACAGTCTCACGGCGGCCGCGGCGCTCGTCGACTGTCCGTACTTCCTGCGCGGCAACTGCAAATACGGCCAGTACTGTCGCTTGCGACACGCGGGCGCATCAGGAGCAACTGGTGGTAATGAAGATCCTCAGGCAGCGCAGAGCTCATCCGCTGCTACTACAGCTGGTACTACTTCTACAACTGCCGGTGGCCGCGGCAACAACCAAGCGAGTGATATCACTGATGAGACGCAGCCCGAGCAGGAGTTCACGTGCGGCATCTGCTTTGACGACGTCGTGGACTCGGGCAAGCACTTTGGGCTGCTGAGTACGTTTGCCTGTTGGTGTTCTATCAGCCTTGCTGTACTGCTAGCCACTAACGCTGACTTGACTTGATTGGCTAGGTTGCGACCACTGCTACTGCCTGGACTGTCTGCGCTCGTGGCGCCAGTCGAAGGACATGGAGGCCGAGGTGACGCGGTCGTGCCCGGCGTGCCGCCTGCCGAGCAACTACATCGTGCCGTCGCTCACATTCTGCACGGGCGAGAAGAAGCGGCAGGTGGTCGAGGCGTACAAGAGCCACCTCTCGGTGCGCGAGTGCAAGTATTTTAATGGCCTCTTTGGCTCGTGTCCCTTCGGTCAGCACTGCTTCTACGCGCATCGCAACTCGGAGGGCCACGACATCAAGCACCTGGATCGCCCGCGCCGTAATTCCAAGCACGGTAGAGGCGGCGGTGGCGGTCGGGGCCTGGCGTCCAACGAGTCGCTCTCAAGTCTGCTGAGCAACTACGGCTCGCTCTTCCGCTTCCTCGAGTCGCTCGACTGGGACGAATACGGCGACGCCTTCGAGATGGACTCGGAGTGGGACTGACTGAGCCCTGGCATTGATTACAGCAGGCTGCGTGAGCCCGGATGAGGAGCTCAGCTGCAAGCCAGCGGAGAGAGAGAGAGTGGTGAAATTGGTAAGGCTGGCGATGTGCGCTGACTAGTGGTGATGCTACTGCACACGGAGAGACTGAGCGAGAGCGAGTGATGATGGAGAGTGTGCGAATTGCGCAGTCGCATGACGCTGATGCAAAGAACTAATGAATGGAGAACAAAACAGTATATGAGTCTGCACAGCCACTCACTCTCTCGCCGTCCACTCTTCTCCACTGGCAACGATGCAGAAACACGAAACGGATTTAGCATCGTTCTTCTCATGAACGCCTCGTCACTGCCTTAAGAGAAACAACGACCGATCTCACGGTCACCTTCGTTCATTTTTTGGTGTGATTGGCGTAACATTGTCACGTTCGAGGCTGGCGATCTGACGGAGCTCAACCTGCAGGTGGCTTCTAACTCCATCGTCAGCAGCATCTGGGTGTCTGTCCTGGCGAGAAATTCCTATAACGCGTAGACAATGTCGATGTCCAAGGCGAAGACAGCGTCGGGGTCCAAGGTGAAATCGTCGAGACTTCGTCCAGCCAGGGGCCACCCAGTTTACTGCGGTGTAGGTTGAGTGTCTCGCTTTGCATCCTGGCTCAAGAGCGAACCAGAAGTCAACGAAGTCGTCTTCAAAGGAATCTTAATCTTTTTGCGAGTCAGATGCAGAGTCAGAAGAGTGGGCAACGGCAGTGAGCAGAAGATCATTCCGCGTCACATCGTCACCGAGATCCAGCAGCTCGACGAGCGAGTCCAAGTTACACGACTCACTGAGCCAATCGCAGGAATTGCTGTGGGCGGCGCGGAAATCTGATGCGCCGACATTGTCAAGCTGGACATCGAACTGCAGACGATCGCTGGGCGAGTGCACGTGCGTAACGTGACTTGTGTCGTTACCGGCACCAAGGAAAGTGAGTTCTTGCTGGGACAGGAGACGCTGAAAGAGTTGGGGATCGACGTCGACATACAGCTTGCAGATCTTGTCGGAGCGGATGTTGATGTAGACCCATTCGAGGACCACGGTTTGCCACTGCTCCAGTCGCAGCAGCAGTCAGCACTTCGTGAGCGCCTGTTAGCCATGGTTGAGAAAGCCGTGGCTAACGGTTTCCCCGCCGATCGGAAGAGTGAGCTGCTAGACGTAGTCAGTAAGCACGACATTTGGCGTGATGAGGTTGGTAACGACCCGCCGTCGAGGATTGAGCCTTTCGAGATCCGGCTGCAGGATGGTACCAGACCCTACCGCGCAGTCACGCAAGTACTCTCCAACCCAGCGGCAGTTCTTGAAAGAGTTCAATGAGAAACGTGTCCAGTGCAGCTGGGTATACCGGAACCTCAACAGTAGGTGGGCGTGTCCAGCACTGCCAGTCCGGAAGCCAGGAACCGAAGCTGAGTGGCGTCAGACCATCGACTTCCGCCCAGTGAACGCTCTCACCGTTGCGCTCGCTGGTGCCATGCCAATCATGTCGACTATGTTGCCGAATGCGAAGGCAAAAAAGCACAGACTGCGGGTTTCCTGAAGAGCCTTTGGCAAATGGCCTTTGTTCTAGCCAGCTAGGAGTGTTAGTCCTATATGACCGAGGACAAGATTTTCACGCCAACACGCCTCCAACAGGGCTCAGTTGACTCGTCAATTCATTTCCAGAAACCAATCGAGAAGATCCTGCGTGAGGTGGACCTGCTGTACCAGAACGTCCTTGTCTGGGTAGACGACCTCCTGATCTACGCTGACACGATCGACGAGCTCCTCAGGTGCCTTGAGCGTCTGTATGCTCAGCTTGAGCAGCACGGACTGTTCCTCGGGACCAAGAAGACGTGTCTGTACACGCAGCGCGCGAAGTGGTATGGCCGTGTGCTTACGCCGGATGGAATCAAGTACGATCGTGAGAAGATCCAAACTCTCCATATCCTACGACGGCAGACACATTATAGCAGTTTCTGTGCTCTGCTGGCTGGACGCGCAACAACCTGATCGATTTTGCGCGAGTTGCAGCGCCGCTACAGTCCAAGCTCGAGGAGGCTCTCGCTGGAACCAAGCGCACGAAGAGAGCGGCAGCTAATGTCCATGCATCGACGAGTGAGTGCAAAGGAGAAACAAATCCAGCTCAACAAGAGGAACCAGAGTCGCAACGAAGGTGGATTTTCACGTCGGAGATTACGTTCTATGGTCTTGAATCGAGTCGCGAGTCAAGTCAAACAAGCTATCGGTAAAGTGAGTCGGTCCGTATCGAGTGACTGGCACGAAGGTGAACTCGTTCGAGATTCAGCACATCATCACTGGAGCAGTACACGACGTTCACGCCTCTCGCCTGAAGATGTACGCCGACGACTCCCTGCTGATCACAGAAGAAATGGTCGAGCACATCGCGAACCAGGACATCTACTTGGCCGTCGAGCAACTCGTGCAGCAGAGTGCACACCAAGCACGGCTACGAGGTTCTCGTGTCGTGGGAGGGACTTGAAAAGATCGAGAACTCGTGGAAGCCCATCCACAATCTCATCAACGACGTGTGGCTGAAGGTGCGGGAGTACGCCCGTTCCACGAGCAATCATGCCTTCGTCGCGTATGTCATCTCTGCTGCCGGCACTCGTGAGCTCGGGGATCTTCCAATGCATTCCGACAATCTCCTCGCCCAAGCTGCACCACCAACAACGAAGGTCCCACAGAAGCGCCAGACAACGACCAAATCCAAGCACAAGTAAACTGAAGACGGAGTCTCGCACCTGGTGGGCGGTGCAGTGGCGGCAGTCCCATAGCCCAAGATCCGTGCGATCCTTCGACCAGAATGTCCACAGATCCCATCCACCCAAATAGCATGGGATCAGATGAGAACTGAGGGCGAGCCTTGGTGGTTACGAAACCACTCAGAGCGAATGCATAGCAACATCCATACTGAGCAACCTTTCGTATGAGAGCAGGAAAGGAACAGTCTTCTGCATAAGAGAAACACAATCCAATTTGCTTCATTTGAGCAAGTTCGAGGAGCGTCAGGGTTCAAGACACTACACTTGTACAGGTTGACGATTTCACATTCAGAGTTTGGTTGGCTGGGAGCGCTCCTCGTAGTGCTTGACTCACAGTGTTGACATTGTCGACAGACATGACACTAGCCTTAGCAGTCTTGCTTTGATTCGGACTCGATAGGCTGCGTCACTACCTAATCGACTTCTTACTCGCATAAAATCCCCATCCAACAACCAGTTGGTCCACGACATGCCGAGGAAACCTGCCCATCATGCAGCAGCTCCTGGCCACGGACCACACCATCCGCCACACTCTGAAGCGCCCGCATCGTCTTCATCGCCAGCCAAGCAGCCGCCGCCAGTAGCAGCAGCGTTCAAGCCCCGAGACCGCATCTCGTCCGCGTCCACGACCGCCAAGAGTCTGCTAGGCGCGTACGCCACAGCGACGAATGTGGTCGCGATCAGGAATCACGAGGACCACGACGCGGGCCAGCTGCTCGTCGAGCGGCGGCTCTTTGCGTCTCGCCAGTCACACAAACTCGATCTCAGCACTTCGTCGTCGCCCCCATCCTGTGGCCACACGTTTCCAGTCACGTACCAGCTTTTTCCGCGCCAGGTCGTGCTGCACGAGCAAATTGGGCACCAGCTGACCGAGCTCTGGCTCACAAACCACAACATCGCTGCTCTGCCGCCCGAGATCGGTCACTTCCAGTCACTGCGTGTGCTTGGGCTCGGTGGGAACGCGCTCTCATCGCTGCCCGAGGAGCTGGAGCGGTTAACTAGCTTGGAGGCGCTGTTTCTGGAGCGGAACCGCTTCAAGACCGTCGTGGCGACCACAGTGTTCCCCTCACAGCTGCGCGATCTCCGCCTCGACGGCAATCAGTTGACCGCGTTCCCGCTGGCCGTGACAAAATTGCGGCTACTTAACTGCCTCGGACTGAGCCACAATCAGATTTGTGTGGTCCCGAAGGAGATCCGGCGCCTGCGTAACCTGGTTGAGCTGGAGCTGAGCTTCAATTTCATCAGGCCTGAGCTCCCAGAGGAAGAGATGATGCTGCTCACAAAGCTCGAAAGGCTGGGGCTCGAAGGCAATCGCTTGGGGGCTGGTGCACTCGAGTGGACAAAGCGAATGCCGGCGTTGACGTTCCTCAGACTCAGTGGAAATCGCGCGACGTCACTTGGCTCTAGCGACGAACAAGGTGACGAAGCAGCAGATGGAGACAGCAATCAAGCGAACGAAGGTGCTCCGGTGCGCCACGACGGGTACTTCCAGTGCACGCGTGGCTATCGAGATCCTAGCAAAGAAGAAGCACGTCCTGATGAAGACTCGAGTGCTCACAACGACGCTCCACAGCTTTTAGAGGGCCTCGTGCCGTGCAGAGAGCAGAATCTAGTCAACGCCGAGATCTACCGCACCAGTTTAGCTGCCGGGATCACGCGTCGGAAGTATTGAGAACGAAGGAGTCAGCTAAGAAGTATTGAGACTTGAGACTACACTTGTGCTTGTACAGGTTGACGATTTCACATTCAGAGTTTGGTTGGCTGGGAGTGCTCCTCGTAGTGCTTGACTCACAGTGTTGACATTGTCGACAGACATGACACTGGTCTTAGCACTCTTGCTTTGATTCGGACTCGATAGGCTGTGTCGTCGCCCGTGCACGCGCTTGGAGCATCTCCACCGCACAGCGTAAGCAAGACGGACACAAGACCATCGTGTTGAACCGCTGGTTCCACCCTTCGTTCGGGAGGTCGCACATGACGCAGCTGCCCAGTCCCGCGTGCAGATGCACCTGGCTTTCCACGTATTTGCGCCAGAGCGTCGGGTTCCGAAGCTTCAGCTGCGCGCGACTCACGTGGTTCTCGTTGATGTACGCCTCGAATTTGTCTGTGAGCTCAGCGGCCTTGTAGATCTCCAGCTCGCGATTTTCCACCGTCGCAGTAGTGATGGCAGTCAAGGCATTGAAGTCCTCAGGTTGGTTCGCATCGGATAGATCGACCACCATGTCAAGAGTTGGCTCTTCTAGTGGCGACGACTGCTGCTGCGGTTTGGCCATCTCAACAGCGTTATCACTGTCATCGTGGCTCTTTGGCTTCTCAGATGGCTCTAGGACGCCTTGGCTTTCAATCTCTAGTGTCTTGGAGATCTCAGGAGGGCTTTGCTTTTCTACACTCGCCTTCGTTGGCTGACCAGCACCATTTTGAGCTTCAGCATCCACCTCACCGTCAATCTCACCATCCTCCAACATGGATACATCATCGAGATCTTCTTCAATGCTTGGCTGGGGCTTTGCTGTCTCGTCATCAACAGCCATGCCATCGTCGCTCTCCGACCCAGCCGACACGTCAACAGCAGACTGCAGCTTCGTCTCGGTGTCTGGGCTCGCGACCTGCCCTCCGGACTCCTCTTCCTTGTCTCCAGCGCTCTTGACCATGTTGCTTGAGCTCTTGTCTGCACTCATCAAGCCAAGTTCGCTGTCCACAGCGCACGTTGGAGCCAGTAGTTGTTGGATCTGCGCCACGTTCTCGCTTGAGAGCAAGTTGTTGTCGACCTGAAGCACGCGCAGCTCCTGTAGACGCGACAGCGGCGGTGCTGGCAAGTACGTAAGCACATTCTCACTTAGATCCAGCTCCTGGAGCTTGAGCAAGTGCACCCAGAACGTGCCTGGGATCACGCTTAAGTTATTGTGCGACGCATTCAACACACGCAGCTCCGACAATTTCGCTAACGATGCTGGCAGAGTCACCAGCGCATTCTGCGAGACATTGAGGACTTGGAGCTTCATCAAGCGGCTGATCGCATCAGGGATCTCCACCAAAAAGTTGCAGCTCAGATCTAGCGTTTGCAGGTTCTTCATTATGAACAGCGCATTGGGGACTCGGTGGAAGTGCCAGCCACGAAAGTCTCCAGTGTCTCGTGATACTGTGAGTCTCTCGCTCACTTCGCGTAATGAGCTCTGCGAGTTGCTGGTGAAGAGCTCCATGTCGTTGAACAGGTTGGATCGGACACTCAGTTTCCTCTTCGTGAGCTGGGTAGCCAGCTCGTTCGCTCGTGCCGACGATGAAGTCCCACTTGACTCACCAAAGAGGATCTCCATGCCCAGCACGAGCCTCCAGGCTTCCATTGACAGCGGATCGGCGCTCAGCTCGTCCTCCAGGATCTGCACAACGCCCTTGACGTTCTGGTTTTCCAGCTCAAGGGCTACAAGCGCCCTCAGCGCCGTGTCGTGAGAGCTCGAGTCCAGAAGGCACTTGCGTAGCCCCTGGCGGATCTTGCGCCACTCCCAATGGTGTGCCGCAACCTGAGCATACCCCAAGCAGAACCGCGGTGAGGGCGATAGCCAGTAGCTGTACGCACTGTAGTGGCTCGGGAGCTCAAACTGGGGGATCGCGGATCCACAGAGCTCAAACATAGCCAGGTTGTCGTTCAGCAACAGCCAGGGCGAGTGCTGCGGGTAGAGGCACTCAAAGATCGCGCTTTGGATCCCTTGGTGCTCAACCGCGCTTGAGATCCGACTGGATGCCTGCAAGAGCGACTCGGAGACCACGTTCATGGACTCCATGTAGCGTCGCAGGAGCTGCAGTAGGTCCACTCGCCTAAGCTTCATGATCATCTTGTGTTCTGGTGGTTGGGTAGGGTCACTGGTGGTAGTGACGTTCAGTTGGAGAGCAAAACGCAGTGTCCATGCGAGCTGCCGCGAGTCTGCACTCAGGAACCTGAGCTTGGACGAGTGGAGAACTAGTTCGAGTCCGTCGATTGCCACCGACGCCTCGAGCAGCTTGCCCATGAGCTGGCAGATGGCCAACGGAACGTAGATGTCCACTACTGGCGCTGACAAAGAGCTCACGAGCGTTGGCTGCCTGTCTGCTTGACGACTCGCCGCTGCGAGCTGGTCCATCCACGCTGACAGCAGCCCGTAGAGCACTTTCTTGAGCGTCTTGGCTTTCGCAAACGGGTTCATCTCGCTCTTGACCTGGGCAATAGCTCTCGCAATATCTTGGCGGTCCGCATTGGATACTACTTCCTGAGCCAGACGAGCCACCACAGCAAGGTCCAGTGGCGACTCAGCTGTTTGTGCGAGGGCTGGGATGGCTTGCGATGCATTCAAGCAGTAGTGAAGCGCCTGCGGGAACGTCTTGACAGTGCTTTGTTCCAGCATGTCGGCCAGCAGCTCACGGACGCGTTCCGCCTGGGATAGTGGAACGCTTGCAAGGATCTTCGCAGCTGTGAACGCTGTCTCGGGCAACGAAAGCACCAGCGTCCTATACTCTCTCAGGAAGGCGTCGAAAGCCGACTGTTGCGCTTCGAATTGCGAGTCGAGAAACGCAATGATAATCATCCAATTCATCAGCACCACGTTCATGAACTGACTGGAGTTATCGCTGTCGCTGCTTTCGTTGACTGCATTGAATGCGCACTCGTAGGCGTCATTTGCCGATCTCAGGTCATCTGTGGACAGGTTTTCCAACCGCATACGCTCTTCGTGAAAAGTCTCATACGAGAACCCAAACGCCGCGACGTGGACCTGCTGGCAATCGCCCGAGACGCGCAGCCACTTGTGGATGTGCATGGGGATCTCGTCAAAGAACAGCAGGTGCGCGTAGACCATGGACAGTATCACAATGTCGCTCCAGTTCAGCTGCGAGCGCACGATCGCACACCAGTCAAACCCGAAATCAGCCTCTGGTTGTTTGCTGCTGTCGTCCTTGTCCTGAATTGTAGCTCCTCGAAGCAGCAGCGCAGCCAAGAGCTCCAGGGCGCGTCGCGTGCTTCCAGCGCCTCGGAGCTTGATACACAGGTGGATCACGAGCGCCGTCAGTAGACCCGAGAGGTTGGGCGTTTCCTTGTCATCGTCGGAGCTCTGGAACGAACCAGGTTTCGACACGTGGCAGAGCACGCGGCTGTGGAGCGCCTCAGACAGCTGGATCGAGTCCAGTTTCCCTACCGCCATGTAGTGGACCCAGAGGCGGTGCGAGCTCGGGATGAGCTGCATCGCCTGCTCGGCCATCTCGAACTCCGAGTCGTAGTCGCGCTTGGGCAGCAGACTGCTCAGGTGTAGGTACAGCAGCCACAGCGCCTCGCAGTACGCGTTCGCCTCGATCTCAATCGCGCGCGAGAGCGTATGCAGACTCAGCTTGAGCTTGGCTTCGTCGAGGACTGATGAGGACGACGAGGCTGAGAACGCGCTCAGGTGCATGCAGCGAAAAATGCTCGTGAGCTGCCCGAGGAGCCGAGCCGAGTCCGAGATCCGCGTCGTGTCGTCACTAGTTTATTCCATTACCACAAAATTACACATATAAAAGTTTGGTTGGATGATAACTAATTTTCATGAACGCAAATAGTAGATTGTAACATGCAGCCCACTCACCTCTGTTTGACTTCAAAGTCAAGCTGGTGGATCGCCAGCAGCAGCCATGAGTCTGTGTCTGCTGGATCGCGCGCGATCTTCTCCTCCAGCGCCTGAACTGAAAAGCCCATGGCCTCGTCACCTTCGCAGTAGCGAGCGCCATCAGCACCGCTAATTGTTGTTCTGTTGAGGTCCAAGTGCATCGCTTCGCTCTCGTCTCCCAGCTGCAGAAAGCTGCCGTCGTCTTCGTCATTCTTGGCAATGGTACCGGCAATGTCGCTATCTTCACCATTTGGTTTGCTTACACTAGACTCGGAAGCCTGTTTCTTCGATCGCGGCTGCTCATGGACACCACAAACACACCCACGAAGAGTTAGTACGCAGCCTTCTAGTTGAAGATGAAATACGCCATACTCTCCCAGCAAGCAGGCGAACGTACCACCTCCACCGCTATCCCTTGTCCCGTGATCACGGGCCACTTTTGCATGACGTTGGATCGCAGGTGCGCGAAATCCTGGAGCAGATGCATCTGCTCTTTCGAGACCAGCTGGGGGCTCTGAGAGTCCCCACGGACACTTGGCTCTCTCGTGGTATTGCTCTCGTACTCCTCATCGCCATCGTCAGAGGGCTCGAAGTCTCTCTGGTGTTGATACGGACAGTTCTCGTCGTTGCACACGCCACTGAGCTCGTACATACAAAGCATACTGCGAGACGCACAAAGCAAAAGACACTTGGTTAATTGACAGAACACGCCATGACGCACTCGCATAGCATGGTGACGTACTTCATTGGGTCCAGTTTCTTCAGCTTCCGAGGCTTCGACGGATCTGCTGCTGTCGCTGGACGAAACGAGCGCACTTGCTGAAACACAGAGTCCTGGTCCAGATCGAACGGCTTCCTGGAAGTCGTGGTACTGGTGGAAGTGGTCGAAACAGCTGACGGCTCGAGTGTCTTGCGGCGGTGGACAGTCTCGAGAGCTCCAAAGTCTGTGGTATCCTCGTTGCCGTCATCTTCATGGCCAGCGTTGATCATAGAAAGCCAGGCTTTCACACCGACAAAGAATCCCGCAAACTCGCGGAAACGGTGGTTGCGAGCAAATCGGCGCAGCGTTGACTCGAGTACACTGCGGTTTCCCATCACGTTCGAGAGCGCGTGATAGATTGACGACGGCGCGATCTCGGTAAAGCTCCCAGTAGAGCTGATGACGCCAGCGAGGTTCGTGAAGAACGTGGCTTGACACGCTGAGTCCTGTATCCGCTGAGCCTGGGGTACATCTGCACTAGGATCGCGTAAAACAGACGCGCACACCTGCTCGACGGCCTGTTTCTCCAGCTCAATGAACGCGACTAGTTTATCTACACCCACCAGTAAGACAGCCACTATTAGAAGCCGAAAAACGACCTCATAGCCAATTTCTCGATAGATCCCACAACGTACCATGGTCACTGGCACAAAGCGTTGCAACCACAAGGCTTTGGCCGCCAGGACACCATCGTCGCGTGTGTCCATGGAAAGTAATCCTGTCAAAGTCAGGCTTTCGTCGAGTGTCTTGCTGGGATGATGGTAGCACTACAAGCGTCATGAGGAAATCGTCCATCTCTATCGCTTTGGCGGCGCTCCCAGTGTAGTTTTTGAACTTGTCCACCAAGAGCTCAGTGGAGATCCGCTACTTCATGGACACACACATTTTTAACGTCCACGGTGAGCTTGAAACAATGGGACACGTCAAGTAAATGCCACCAACTTGAGTGCTGAAAGCGTACCTGATGAGTCTGCAAATGGTAGCGTGTAGCGATTCGAAACAGAGCCGCGCGTTCCCAATCTGGCGACGTCGTGAGCGACGCTGGCGCTCTCGTGACTGGGACACCACAGAAAAGTCCACACGAGCCTTCGTAAGACACACTTTGGGGCATGATCCGAATGATAATCAAAGCGTTGCGTACATTCGTGAAGCTCTGTCGAGACTGGCAAACCAGTCGCAAGTCTCTTTGTGGTTCGCGCTCCGTCGAGCGCGTCATCGAGCTTGCGCTTCGTCAACAGCGTTGTACTGGTGACGGCTTCATCAGCAGCCGATGCGTTAGCACTCGCAGTGGTGTTAAGCTCCTCGAGTTTCTTTGCGAGCGCAGTCGCGGTCTGCTGCTGCTTCTGCTCAGAAAAAGCCACCATTGGGTCGCTGACAACTGGTGCCAAGAGGCTCAATAACATGGCTATCTTTCGTACCTTCACCACTGCCGCCGCCTGTTCCTGTAGCTGCCGGAGCTCTTCTTTCCGCGCCGCCATTTGCTTCTGCTCGTTGTTCTCAGTGCTACCACTTCGTCACGCAAACGATCGACAAGATCCAGTTAGAAACATCCGAGTTCTCATCTACCTGCCGCTACAATGCGCGTCTCGTACGGTTGAGCAGTGGCCTCGACTGCTTTTGGCTGCTGCTGCTGACCGCATTGAGCTTTGGCATCCTGTCCAGGCGTCTTCTCCGTTGTAGCCGGCACCGGAACTGCGTGGCTTCCAAGAATCTCCTCGAGCTCCTGCTTCTGCTCGAACTTGCGCTGCTGCAGCTCCGCCCACCCGCGCTGCAGCTCCAGCAGCCGCTCCAGCTCGCTCTTCATCTGCGCGAGCTTGTCGTGCGCTTCTGCGTTCTGTTGCAGGTCCTGCTCATGCTGCGCGGCATCGCCGTCATTCAGTGCTGCTGCCGCAGGTCGCACGACGTCCGTCATTTTCGTCCTCGTCGTTCAATAATTTGTGATCGATCAAGACTGCGTTCCTAATTCAACAAGCTGAAATATGATTAGGATCAATCCTAAACATAGCAATTTAGGGAAAAATCCTAAAAATGATACTGCCAGACCTACCAAATAGTACGTCAAAGGGGAACCTGCCTCGCTTTAAAAACAACCCAGATTTGGCAAAATATCTGATTCTGGGCTAAAAGCCCATACGGAATTTAATAATAGTGTCTCAGATCTTCCTAGAGGATTTTTCTTAAAGCTACAAGAATTTAGTTAAAACTGTTAAATCTTTTCAGTTTTGACCTTTTGTTTTAAGTAAAATTGGTTTGGACATATATTAGAATCGTGTCACGCTAGCCAAGACACATATTGCCATCCTTTGAGCCTCTCAGTGTGATCTACAAACACGAAGAGCCGCGCAATCGCGTCGTCAACCGCCGACGCTTGCGACGACGGGACCGCCACCGTTTGCAAGCCAAACAGCGAAGACGAGGACGAGCACTAGACAACACAGTACCAGGAAACAGAGATAGCGAAGGATGTCGGGTGTTCAGGTGCTCGCGGACGGGAACCCGCGCCAGGGAGGCATGGACGAAGACGAACGCGACCAGTGCATCCACGGTGCCGTCTGATACGCAGTTATAGTGGCGTCAATTGGTATCAATCAAAGCTAATGCTGTGTGGGGTTGTTGATTCGATGGGTGGCGGCTGAATTCGTAGACGTCGTGAGCTGGTTCCAGCGCAAGGCGAAGCTCAAGAACTCGAGCGCGAAGAGCGCTGGTATGAGCCCCACTTGTCTTTCCATATGAGCCGTATGCTATGGATGGCAGCTCATGCATGCGTGTGTACGTGTGTCTGCAGACCTCGACGAGCTAGAGCAAGCGCTTGGAACGGAGCTCCCCGAGGTGAGCAGCAGGCTCGTATACCAGTTTCATTAGTACCTGATCCTCCTCTGTTTCCTGATCTCGTAAGGTCTCACATGCTTCCTCCTCTAGGCGCTGCGCAGCTTATTGAAGAAGCAGAGCGGTGGCATCTGGTTCGACGAGTACAAGGTACGCAAATCGAATTCTCTCAGTATGGCACCTTCAGCATCCTAACGCCTGATCCTTCCTACTATCCTCTCTTTCACACAGTCGCTCTCGATCGATGTGAGTCAACAGATCATGTTATCTCTTCATTCTGGTTCCAGTCACAATTCACGTTGTCCATACTTTTTGCACGGCTTAGGACATCACGAGCACGACCGAGACGCTCGCAGGCATCAAGGGCTGGAAGGCGTCGTTCATCCCATTTGCCGCGAACGTGGACGGCGCGGTGCTCATCACGGACGTGGGCTCGCGCAACGCGGTCTTTGAGTTCGGCGACGACGGCAAGGGCGGACAGCTCGCGCCGACGCTGCTCCAGTACCTCGAGGAGTATCGCAACCGACTGCTCTCGGGCCAGTTCGACTACGTCGAGGACGTCGGCCTCGTCGAGCGATCGCGCAAGTAAGACTGACGACGACAGTCCCCACCCATTCGCCACCAGTTCCTGAACAGCTCAGGGTCTGTCTGCTTATCGCCTGGCTTGCATCCATTCATGTTTCCTTAGCTCCCAAAATCTCTACACCACAAAGGCTCTGCTCCACCCATACTAATATGAAGAAGATTCTCAAATATATCTACGCCATTGTCCGAATCCCCATGCGCTTCATGTCGGACTTGGTGGCCTCGAGCACGCGCTCCGGGCGGTCGCGGTCGTCCTGCTGCTTCAGGATGCGCTGGTGGCGCCTGCGTAGCGACCAGCCGAACGCGAACACAAAGACGCAGAGCACGAGCACCGTGCCGATGAGCCCGAGGATCGAGATGTCCTCAGCGCCGCCCTGCACGCTCTGGTCCGCGAGCGAGAAGCTTAATTTCACGCCATTGGGCTCCACGCGCCGCGCAAACGTGCCCTTGGAGCGCAGCGTACTCGTCGCGTTGTCGAGCTCGTCCTGGAGCTGCTCGACAATGTCGTTGAGCGACTTCTCGCCCACGCGCGACGCCGGCAGGATCTGGAAGAACACGGCAATGCTCCCGCGCTTGAGTGCTGTGACCTCAAGGCGCGTGCGCGGGATCTGCAGCGCGGCCGAGACCTCGGTCGTGAACGCGAGCTCAAAGGCCTCGATGGCCTCGGGGCTGAAGAGCACCTCGTCGTAGCTCATCTCGACCTCGTACTTGACTGACACGAGCTTTGAGCCGCACTCCATGCCGTTGCAGATGCCCGTGAGCGACGGCTTCTTGAGCTCCGCGCAGCGCGCGTCCCTCGCGGTCGCTGGCTTGTCCGTGGCCAGCTCCCAGCAAGTCGCCTCGCGCGAGCGCTTGCCGCCGCCGCAGCCGCTCGAGCAGCTGCCCCACTCGCTCACCTTCCATACAAACAACGTCTTGTCGTCCTTGACACTGCAGTCTGGCGGACGGAACCCGGGACGGCAAAAGCACTGCGCGTCCAACGACGACGCCGCGTCGTCCGCACTGTCCACACTTTTCATGGACCGCTTGACCTTGCGGGACGACGTGGTCGTCCGTTCTTGGTGGTAGTTTGGGAAGCACGTGCCACGGCCCGAGCACGAGATGCGGCCGCAGAGGTCCGGCGGATGGAGAGGACTCACGGCAAGCGACTTAGCCGACCAGACTGAAAAACCATTCACGTTCTTCGCGCGCACCTTGAACGTGTACGACTTGCCGTTGAGCAGATGCGAGACCACTGTGGACGTGGGCAAGTTGTCCGCCTTCTTTGCAATCGTCGTCGTGCTTGTGGTAGTGGCCGTTGTGGACGAGTTGGTAGCCGAGGACGACGAAGCGTTCTTCACGGCCGTGAGCGATGCTGCAATCTGCGCCACAACCTGCGTACCCACAAGCGCGTTGTCCTCTTCGTCGAACCAACTCACCTCGTACGCGGTGATCGGGTCCGAGCCGTCGTCGTCCGGGGTCTTCCATGTCACTTCGGCGCGGCCGTCGTGGGCCACGGCACTCACGAGCGTCGGGTTGGACGGGACGCCATGCATCTGCGACGGCGCGTCCGTCTTTGGCTCTTCAGAGTTGGACGCAGAGCTCGAGTCACTTGGACCGGTACTGTCCGAGCTACTGCCGGCGGTCAATGCAGATGCGAAGTGGGCCATTGTCGCCACTGGCTCGATGGTCAGCGAGTACGATCTGTCGGCATCCCGCATGTCGGCTGCGTAGCTTGACGTGAGAGTGGCACTGAGCTCGACCGTGTCGATCACAATACTAGAGCCTGAGCCAGAGCCTGAATCACTGCTGCTGCTGCTTAGACGAACGGAAGTGGTGTTATGATCTTCGAACCCACCAGCACTGTCGCTTTGTCCGCTGCTGCTGCCACTGTTGCTACTACTGGCGAGATAGCCAACGTCATCCTGTGCGCGTCCACTGCCGCTGGCACTGCTGCTGCTCGTGGGGAACACCACTTCACTCTCGCCTGCTTCACTCGCGCTTTCGCTTCCGTCGTTGCTGCCGCGTTGGCTCGTTGAGAGCGCCTGGGGGAACTCAATTGTAACAGTAGTGTTCGTTTCGCGACTACCAGAGCTACTGTGAGATTGATCGCCACTGCTGCTGCTGCTCCAGCCCATTTTGTCGACGCTGCCATCGTTGAATACGAGGTCGTGGTCGTGAACGGACTTGCGAGCGACAATCTCGTCTTCATTGCCGCTGCTGCTTGAAGCGAACGATGCCGAGGACGAAAACGAAAACGCGTCTGCTTCAGGTGCTACAGATGACTGGATGGCCTCTTGTGTTGGCGCAGGTACAAGTGCTGGCGAGGCTTCGTTCGACAGTCCAATACTGTTGAGTGCCGTGATCTCTCCCTCGTCGCGTTCAGCGGCCTCGAGATTCGCTGTCGCTGAACCCATCAGCACCGCGACGACCACCGCGAGCGAGAGTGCGGCGTTGCGCACACGGGACCCACGTGTCCGTCCGCGCATGCTTGCTTGACTGCTTCTGCTGCTGCGGGAAGCCAACGCGTCACGATCAGAACGACAGCGCACGTGGCGTCGAAGCGTCGAGAGCGACTGGTTCTCTCCCATCATCACGTTTTGTGCCCGCCATTCTCTTATCAGGCACTATTTTTTTCGGGACGTCATTCAGAATCCCGTGATTGGTCGAAAAGGAATTGATTCTAATTTGGATATTGTACCCCATGAGGGCCGAATAACGTTTGCGCTATTTTTACTAGGAAAAGAACTCAAAAAGCATGGCGAAAATGAACACCTTCGTCCTAGCGCGTTCATGGAGATTGTTCATGCATTTTAACAATTAAACCAGACAAGCGGACAAAATGATAGACCGCTGCGTCACGCTTCCTAACGCTCACTCTGCTTCTGCGTGGTGGAGGTCACGTACGTGAGCGTGACGTCGAAGCGCCGTCGGTCCGTCTCGGTCTCGTTGCCGAGCAGTCCTGCGGACGCCGAGCGGCACTGGTCATTCGCGATGTCCGCCTGCACGTGCGGGTTGCTCGTCGGGAAGAAAAGCACGCTCGCGAAGCCGTCGATGCAGTGGTGGCGCTTGCCACCGGGTAGCACGCAGAGCTTCTCGCCGTGGAAGTTGGCCTTCGTGTAGAGGCAGACCGAGTCGCGCTTGCCGACGGCAAAGCGGCGCGCGATGCCACCCGTGGCGCTCGACACCTCAAAGCTCTTGGTGTTGCGCACGTAGTCGTCCTTGAACACGTTGAGCACGAGCTTCTCGTTGTCCGGCAGGCGCACGCTACCGTAGGCACCACCGTTGCCGAGCTTGATGTCCTCGACGGCTGGCTCGAGCCCCGAGCACGCGCACTTGCCCTTGTAGTCGGGTTCCTCGAAGAAGCAGACCTGGCCCTCCGGCTGGCTCGTGCAGCACGGTGCGTCCGTGAACTCGAGCGCCGTCGTGCTCTCAGTCGCGTCGACAGTCGGTGAAGCGACGAGCAGCGCGGCGGTCGTGATGGCGAGCGCCGTGGCGGCAATGAACGTCTTCATGATGATCGAAAGATGGAAAATTGAGGAATGCGGGACTGGGAGAGAGGAGAGCCTTACGATAGGCTGTGTCTTTCCATGGAACGATGGATTAATTGTAGGGGACACTCAGTCGAGAGCGCGGTCGCCAGCTGGTACACCTGGTTGAATACTTTTGCTTGAGTGCAGGCAGACAGGCAGGTGTTGGTGCCTCACGTCCTCTACATGTTTACAATTTGTATTGTAGTAGACGGATCATTTGTAAAGCTTGACCACGCGGACAGTCTCGTCGGTGGGCGAAGCCGGTTGCTAGAGGCTCGTCTGCATGTATACGGACGCCAAGCGCTCGGGGTAATCCTTCCGTCTGCATAAGCGTGCCCCCGCCGCGCCTCTGAGATGCTGGAGACCTAGCGAGAAGGATATCCATCCAGTGGTTGTAGAGGTCGGTCAGGCATACTGGCTGCTGGACGACACATATGTACATAGGGGGTGTCCACATGGAGCGCGCAGATCCTCTTCATTGAGCTGACTGGATTGTATCCATCTCATGCGCAGCAATGACGAACCTTTACATCTTTGGCTCCATCGATCTCATTATTTCATCGCCATTTCAATTTCGGTGCTTATTAATTTGCGCTTGGTTTATAGTTGTAATTCGCTGGTGCCTGTCGTCTTGGTCGTGAGCTTAAAGAGCTTGTTCTCGTTGCCCTCGGCCGTGTGGCCACCAAAGACGAACATCGCACCGTCCAGCACGACTGCGCGGTGCCACTCGCGCGGCGGCGGCGCGTGCTCGCACTTGACCAGCTTCCACGTCGGGAGCTCCACGCTATCTACACCAACACGACAACGAGACACGAAATGAGCTCTTGGTAGAAATGAATGGCTACAAACAGCCACAAACTGACTCATCACGAGTCAACGTACCGAATTCTAGGAGGTGCAGATCGCCCTTGAGACACCCGCTGTTGCCGCCGTAGATGAGCATTGTCGAGCCAATGCTCGCGCTCGAGTGCGTGTACCGTGGTACTGGGCCTCTTCCCAGTGTCATGACTTGCTCCCACGCGCTTTCAATCGAGTCTGACGTCTTGGACACGATGCTAAGCGCATGCAACTGACTGCGACGCGATTTCCCATCGTAGCCACCAAAGATGTACATTTTGCCCTTGTGGATGCACACCGAGTGGGTGGAGGACGGACCAGGGAGGTCGCCACTCGGCTGGAGCTCCGTCCACGTGGGCACCTCAGTGTCGAAGCGGAGCGCGAACGTGTCACTGAGCCGCTGTGGGTGGCCGTAGCCGCCGTAGAGAATCGCGACGCCATCCAAAACTGAGACCGAGTACCAGTACCGCATCGACGGTGGCTGTCCTGCAATTGTCAGGCGCTCCCACTTCCACTCGCCTGATTCTAATCGTTCAGCAAACGCATTGTTAGTAAGCTATCAATGAAACTACGTACAATGGGAAACCCAAGGTTTTACGGCGAACGTACTGAGGTTCATCGCGTGCAGCTCGTTGAGGAACTTGCCGTCGTTCGTGCCACCAATCACGTACAGCGTCTCTCCAATCACGAACGTCTGCAGGAGACTGCCCGTGGGCGGTGGCGTGCCCGTCGTCAGCGGCTTCTTCCAGCGCGCAGGGCTGTGGTCTGTCTCTAGAATGTACAGGTCGTTCAGGCGGTGGTTGCCCACGATGCCGCCGACGACAATCAGGTTGGACTCGAACACGGCAAAGCCGCAGTCGTAGCGCTGCGCTGGGATCTCGCCCTCGACGTCCACTTGCGCCCACGCGAGGCTCTCGTCCACCAGTTCCGGCGCTTTCCGCTTGCGCTTCTTGCCAATGGCCACCGCAGATGTGCTACCACAGGCCCTTGTGCCGCCGCCATTGTCGCGCTTTAGCGGCTCTGTGCCGCCAGCTTTCTTACGCGGCGCGCGGGTGGCTTTCCGAGCAGCCACGAGCCCAGCCTAGTAGGATAAACGAGTGGTTCGGTTAAGTCTCGTTGTATGTATGTGTGACATGTGGCATCCTCCTAGCATCAGCAGTGAGAAGTGCAGCAACTCACAACTGGACCAGCGGCGGTGGCTGCTGCTGCTGCGACGGTAGCGAGCGAATAGCGCGAGAGCTCCGAGTCGGACGCCACCAAGTCCGGCAGGTCGATCATGTCCCCAAAGTCGCTCAGGCTGTCAAGTTGAAGTGTGAGGTCCGAGTCAGAGTGAAGGTCCCTTGCCTCGAACGGCACGGGCGACGTCACGCCCTGCCGGTGATGGTTCTGGAACGCGTCCTCGTGCTGTGCCAAGTACGGGCCGTCGAACTGCTGCTGCTGCTGGACCTGTATCCTCGCCTGTGGTGAGCGTACGTACGACAATACATTACCAGATACAGTCAGCGTTTGGACACGAACGATTACGAGCGTGACATCTCCGTAGCTCTTTCTTCCTTCACCTACCTCGCCGAAGGACATGTCGTTAGATAAAAACCCGTGCTCCATAACCTCAGCACCACCGCTCACGTTCCGTCCATGGCTGCTATTGATGGTGTTGTTCCCATCAAAGATGAGCTGCGTGCGGCACAATGGACAGCTCCCGAGCATCGAGATGGCCTGCTGCGTGCACTGGAGACAGAGCGCATGGCCGCACGCCTGACGGATCGGCGTCTGCGCTGAGACTCGGAGGCAGATCGGACAGTGGAAGCCTGAGGTGTTGTTATTTGAAGATACCACTGACGCTGAGGTGAGGTGCTGGAAGGGCTCGTGCTGGGGCATCTGCTGCTGCTGGAACTGCTGCTGCGCCTCGAGGTGCAGATGCTGCAATTGCTGCGTCACGGGGTGCTGCTGGAACGGGTACAGCGCCGCCGCGTGATACCACTCGCTCGAGAATCGTGTGAGATCGTCGTCACTCTGGACGTCAATTGCGCCCAGAAATGCACCTGAGCTGCTGCTGGGCGTATTGCTGAACGCGACGCTGGCGTCCATAATGGGTGACGACACCGGGCTCTTGAGCCTACGCGTTGATGCCCCTCCTGCGCCATTATCCGCCCACTGTCGCATATTATCAACGCGCACACACTTCGTGAAGCAGCAGCCACAAACGCTCGATGGCTATCAGACGAGCGCTGGCGCCGTGCGTGCGGTGGGCGGGACGATGGGGATCGTGCGCGGGGGAAGCCGGCGCCACCACTAGTGAGCAGAGGCGATGGCAGGCTGTGTGGTTTGATCGAATGAGCGCCATTCGGCCCATATGCGCCTCCCTTCCTATCCCATCCTCCGTGTTTTTGGCGTTTCTCACGAGATATCCCCTCTTTATGCATAGTCAATCCACCTGTTTGACATGTACAGAGGGGATATGCAAGCGGAGGTAGAGAAATAACTACTCAAAGAATGTTGCAACTTTATGAAGTACGCTGCGCTGGTGGTGTGACGAAGCATCAGCATTAACCGCGCGAACGTCTTTTGGCTCCCTGTAATGAATTTGCGAGGAACGCAGCGTGCACTTGCCAGGTAAACGCTAATGTTGTAGGCAATGAAAGCTGAGATGATTTGCACTTCAGGTCATCAATCTGCAATGCTTGCATGGAGTATGCTACACAAGGAAAAATGTCCACGATTGGACAAAGGTCCTTCGATTCCCTCTTCTCAACCCAAACACGCGATTTCGAGAAGCTCAAACACGCCGAAACGTTCCACAAAATCACGCTTTTCATTCGCTGTTAATGTAAATATTACATTAATGGTCGTCTCTCATTGGCTATAATTTTAGTATTGGTATTTTATTGGTCAAAAATAGAGCATATCCTTCAAGAAAAGTGGCCAGCTGATTGCGTTACTCACTTGGGTGGCCCACAAACATGATGCCAGTTTCTGCGCCACGATCCGACCGAGACGAAACAATCAACAACCACGTGTCCGCCGATCTTTTTCGCGCTCATACTTGTCAAGCTCAGCTCTCTTTCATTCCATGAGCTCTTTACCAGCAAGCAAGACGCCGCAGACACAAGGAGCCTTCAAGGAGTCCTTGCGCCCATGGCGTCGCCTACAACCTCCCATTCTTCTTCCCTTACAACGCGATACGCTTTCTCCAAAAACAAAACTGCTTCTCTCGCTCGTCGCGCTCTCAGCAGCACCCTTAGGCACAGCACAAGCCCTCACTTACACCACGTTCGAGTCCTCCATCTCATGAATATCCTCGTTGTGAATCGCGAGAACGTCCTCGTTCGGGTTCTCGCTGTCGTCGCCGTCGAGCACGGGGCGGAACGTGTCCTCGTCGGGCACATGGTACAAGACCTTGCTGATGAGGAACTCGCCGCGCTTGCGCTGCGCCGCGACGCTCTCGGGCGTATCGTTGATGCACACCTCGAGCAGGTACTTGAAGAAGAACATGCTGCCGGTGAAGAGCGTAAAGTACCACACGCGCATGGCCACGGACACGCCGTTGAAGTAGTTACCTGTGAAGATTACGACACCGCCGTTCGTGCAGATGGAGATCGCCGCCATGGCCTGCAGCACCTGGTACCAGTAGCCAATGTCGCGCACGTTGTACGGTCGCGGACGGCGCGACTCAAAGATCAGGCGGTAGGCGTCCAAACGGATCTCAAAGTAGTTGTTCAGGTACGAGAGCAGCGGCGCGAATGGGAACGACACGACGAACATCGTCGTGTAGCCGAACTGGAGCGCCATCTCCGTGTAGTCGTCGAACGTGCCGCGCCAGTCGTACTGCGACATAAAGAGCTCGCGCTCGGCCGCCGACTTGCGCGCCTCGAGTTCCGGGTCCGCCGCGCCCGTGAGCCTGCCAATTAGGCGGTACTGGTTCACGTACACCCAGAAGCGCGGGATGGCCACTTCGGTCATGTTGCCGATGAACAGGCGCGAGCAGTAGACGATCGCAACCGTGTACTCGAGCTCGTACATGCAGCTGATCGTGCAACCCTCGATGTTGTCCTTGAGGAACGCGACGTAAAAGAGACCGGTGTAGTTGTTCACGAACTGGAAGATCACGGTCTTGATGATCAGACTGTTCTCGTACTCAATGTCCGTGCGGTGGTTCTCCTGGTCATTCAGAAAAATCGAGACGATGCCGTAGATCTTGGTCATGATCGTGATCTGCACGACGTTGGCCGTGGCCGCGACCATCGGCCCAAGCTGGATGTGGTACACGACGAGGTCGTCGGCGGCGTCACCCTTCGTGAGGTCGTAGCGCAGCACGAAGATCGCAAACACGAGCGCAAAGACGATCAGGATCAGGAACGAGATCACGATCCAACTGTACGCCACGCGTTTGAACTTCTCGCGCGGGCTAAAGTAGCGCGTCGGGCGGCCGTTGATCGGCGACGGGATCTTCTCGCCCTGGAACTGCGGACGCAGCTGCACGATCTGCGTAAAGTTGGACGTGCCCCAGCGCAGCGTCTCGCGTGCGTTCAGGCGCTTCCAGTCCTCGAGGTAGATCGTCATCCAGATCGTCATGAACGCGCCAAAGGCTGGCGAGAGGTACGAGAAGATCGCCTTGTGCTGCGTGCGCGGCACGAGGTAGTCGAGGAACCCGGGGATGAGCCCGATGAGCGCCGGGTAGAGCAGCCACTTGGTGTAGTGGCCAAGATACAGGAAGTAGAGCGAGATCTTGACGCCGAAGTAGTTGCAGATGCGGTCGAACGGCTGGCTCATGGGCGACGTATTCCACTGGATCCACTGCGCCTTCAAGTCCATCTTCTGGTCGTCCTCGTGCAGCGGGAAGCACTCGACGATCACGCCGTCGTAGATGAGGCGCTCGATGTCGCACCCGGCGCCGTTGCCGTGGTTCGTGATGATATGCTCGATAAGCGACAGGCGCTCCGTGCTACCGAAGAGCGAGCCGTTCTTACCCTTCTTCATAAAGTACTTTTGCGCCTCGTTGTGCTGCATGTACGCCGCGAAGATGTACTCGAACGGGCTGTACGAGTACTGGCGCTTGACGTCGCGGATCGGGAACGGCGCGATGTTGTGCGCCGGGAGTCCCTCGGCGGATGCCTTGCGCAGCGCGTCCGGGTCCAGCTGCAGGTGCATGCGAATGGACTCGGCCTCGTCCTTGAGCAGCTCCTCGGGCGCGCGAATCTTGCAGAAGACGAGCTCGCCGCCCACCGAGTAGAAGAGCTTGGTCTCGAGCCCGGCCGTGCGTAGGCGCTTGATGATCGCGTCGCGCTGGTCGCCGGCCTCGATCGTCTCCTTGGGCGGGTTCGGGAAGACCATCACGTAGTCCCAGCGCGTGTCATCGCGCGAGACCGAGCCGTAGCCCTTGGTGATGGGCGACGGCGCGAGCGGCCGATCGACATCGCGCGACATGCGGCTCGCCGACGTCCATGGGGAAAATGCCGCCATGGCTGCCTTTGATGCAAGAGGAACGGCGGTGCTTGCCTCTCACTCCGTCACTCGATCGATCGATCGCTTGCGCTTGGTGGCGCTCGTGAGAAAGTATGAGCGTACGAGGGGCTGGCGGCGACAGCATGAACCCAACCTGGTTTTTAGTTGGAGAAATGTGACGCGAAGGTTGCGCGAAAATGATGAATGTCGCCTGAAGAGGATGTATGTCGCGTGAAGGTGAGATGAATCAGGATTTGTGTGAGGCAGGACTAGAGTGTCGCGCGAAGGTCGTTTGAATGAGTCTCATCTGGTTTGTGAGTTGGCTTCCAGTCACATTTCGAGCGAGAGTGGCACATTGCCAAGGTCAAGTGGCCAGGATCTTTCTGGCTAGTGCCGCTTCACTTGACCTGTCCACGCACGACAGCTCGAATGCAGTGGGTTGCAGCCATCTCTTCTATGGCTACAAAATCGCTACCAGCGGCGTGATTGCGCTCAAGCAACCAATGCTAATTATAGCGACCTTCACGTTACAAAGCGGAGCGACCAATCCCATTTTGAAACCAAAAGACACACTTGGATCTCTGCGGTCGACGACGACGACGTGCTGAAGCGAAAGCAGGCAGTCGAGGTCAACTGGAACCATCGGCTGGCAGCGATGGAGTACACACTGGCGTCGGAGAAGCAGAACCTGGCGTCTCTCAAAAAACAACAGTGGACATCCACGAGGCGAGTTGGGTGTCCGTCGATCCGCATACTGGCCAAGCGTCGCCTCTTTTAAAAAACGACAGCCTCTTTGGCCACGGGCGAGCATGTCGCGACTCGTCACCTGCAAAGCGCGTCATGGCTCAGATGGCCGGCAGCCACGGAGCTCTATCTGCGAGCCGAGCTCAGGTGCAGAACCACCTCGTCACTCGCCTTTTGGGAGTGGCCACGCGGAGGATGCTTGCGGCTTCCGGCCACAATTAAACATTCTCACAGCGAACGAACGAACGCATGATAGCGTCGTCATCGACCAACACGCTTCTCCATCTGTCGTCGTCCTAAAGCGGCCAGCCACTCGGTCTTCTCGGCCGATTGCACCGTTATGGGTACACTCGGTTTCCTCACGTGTCTCGCTTCATGTGGATGACAAAGTGGTGGATTTGGGCTCCAAGAGATCTGAGAATCATCGTTTAAAGCATTTCCTATGAGAAATCTGGGCAAAAACTCACTGGCATCTGAGCATTGCAGTGGCTGGAGGTGTTTAAATGAGAGTCAAGACGATGACATGTTCGCCACACAGACTCACGAGGACAGTCGACGCTGACTGAACCACCAGATGGGCTGTGGGAAGAGTGCCGGTTGCTGGGGGTGAACCGCACGAACGCATCCTGCAAACCAAGCAGAGACAGATTGCTCAGAAGCAAATTTATAAAGCAACTGGAGTGACGCTTCAGAATACCTACAACGATAGATAGAGTTCTTCAGAAATTTGATTTAAACTAATGTTTGGTATTAATCCTGTATAAATACATATAAATTAAAAGTATAGCATATCATATATCATTCGATTATACAGTTCATAAAGCAGCGAAATTCTTACAAGTAGAGTGATGGTCACACCGGATCTCCGAGAGACGCCTGCTGCATCATCAAGATTCTGCTTGTGGCCATTGGATGGCAGAAGAGCAGGTGGTTTCTTCGTTCAGGCAAGCGAAATCAAGCCAAACCACACAAAACAACATAAACAAAGACTGCCCGCACGATGGCTGGAGAATCAGCTGTTCTCACGCCTGGGCGAGCGAGCAACCACTCAAAGGTCGAGATGTAGGGGATGGATTGGCTGGATGGCTGAATGGGTGTACGACAGCACTCGACACGACAGTTGTCAATTCTCGGCGGCGAGCGCACCTCACACTCCTTTGCTCAAGCTCCAACCAACCGCACAACCCCAACATGCACGTGCTCAAGAAGCTGTATGCGTCCGCGGACGAGCTGACGTTCGAGAAGCCGTCGTCGTCCTCGGCCACGTCGTCGTCCTCGGCCGCGTCGTCGTCCTCCTCGACGCGCTCGACGTTCCTCACCTCGTGCGGCGACGTGCTTGAGGACTGGGTCTACTGGCAGCGAGACGCGATGAACGCCAAGTGCTGGACCAAGGTCTTTGCCGTGCTCGAGAACGAGTTCCTGTGGCTCTTCAAGGGCGAGAAGACCGCCAAGTCGCTCTTCATGCAGATCGCGGTCTCGGGCGTCGAGGTCTCTGGCGACCGGCAGCTGCGCCTCGTGGACCCGAACGGCGAGGACCTCGAGATCTGGCTGCGCGACGAGGAGGCGTTTGAGATGTGGAAAGTGCGTCTGCAGGACGCGTCGATCATCACGACCGAGTACTTTCGCGCCGTGGCCGTCGAGGTCGCGAAGCTCCCACGCAGCAGTGCCTACCGCGGTAGCCTGGTCTCTTACCGTCGCGTCACCAAGCGCAACAAGTGCAAGGCGCTGCTCGCGCGCATCGCCACGAACTGGGGCATCAAGCGCCGCCCCATACTTACGCGTCGCCAAAGCGTCGTCTAGAGGGGACGACCAGCCGCCCGTGCCGTTCGTCGTCCAGTCTGCTGTGTCCAAGACGAGTCCCACGCAGCATGTCGCATCGAGTTGATGACGCTCGATTATCTATTCCAAGCCGCCGCCGCCCAGCGCGCAAGACCCTCCTATTTATCCCCAAATTGATGAAGTAGCCATCCAGTCCATTTCGTCTAGCTAGCGTAACAGAACATGAGCACACCCGTAGTCAAGAAGAGAACACTTCGATCCAATATATACAATATTGCAGCCATTATATTAGTTGCAGAAAGCCACTCTCTTGCTGCTGTCAGTTAGTTTCATCATTCATCATAGGTGCGGCTGCCTCGGACAAAGTGTCGCCGATATGTTGCAGCGACACCTCAAGATTTGTGTTGAAGCAAAAGTGCGAAAGTGGCAACGGTCAGCATGGAGCCAAAAGATATCGCACTCGCCCGAAAAAATAGTGGCAAGTGAGTTGCCCGCTCGCGTGTTTCCAAAGAGAACTGGCACTTCTCAAAAGTGAAGAAATGGCTCTGAGCAGAGAATCATTGCATGACTTGAGCAGGCAAGTGCCGCGAAGATGGCGTGTGTACAAATGCGATCTGGTTTCTCTTGCAAGGCAGTGGCTCGAATTGACTCATACCTCTCAGCATTAACAACAGCCGCGTTCTATTTGCGCTGCATCTCCATTTCGTCCAGCCGCGTGAAGCCAGAAAAATCCATGGGATTTTGTGCATTTATTGTGACAGGTCATTTGGATCTTACAACTCTTAGGGTAGCCAGATTTTCTCAAAGCGCAGTTTCCAAGGGTATTGGATTATAAAGGATTGCTCCGGATGGAACGTGCGAAATATGCGTGTACGACTGTGCGATAAGCTTACTCAACTACAGTCAAAAGCGCAAAACGGGCGGGACCAAGCGAGCGCGTGCAGAGAAGGGACAGCCGTTGATGGCAAATGCAACCGGTCACTCTACGACGGGCCGCCGCAACCAGCAAAGCCCTCTTCGTATCTCGCCCTCACTCTCTATCTCACGCTTTGAACGCCAGATCGGCCCAGTGCGCACGCAGTCCGCACGTCCGTCCAGCGAGCTCGTCACATCGACAGCAACGCGCGTGTTACTCTGCAATCCGCGGCCTTAAAAGCAAGCAACACGCGAGTGATCACTTACTATCGCCTCTTCCGACACGCACAAGCAAGTCTTGACCAAGATCCCACGATGGCACACAAGAACGCGGCGTGGGGCAGCAGCTCCATCATCTCCGAGGCGCCGACCGAGGACTCGTCGTCGCGCGGCTCGTTCCGCGGCTCGGAGCTCTCAGCTGCGTCCACGATCGAGGGCTGGATGTACTGGAAGCGCGACCGCGACTGTTGGCTCAAGGTCTACGTCGTGCTGCGCAACGAGTTGCTCTTTTTGACCAAGGGCGAGCGCGCGCCACGACCGCTCATCCAGATCGCGGTCACGTGGGTCTCCATGTCGTCCATCGGCGGCCTCTGCGCGGAAGGTCCAAGCGGCGAGAAGATGGAGCTCTACCTGTACGAGCAAGAGCACGCGTGGCTCTGGTACAACGCGCTCATCGAGGCCGCGGCACTCACCAAGAACTTTGAGCAGACGCTCGCCCAAGACGAGATGATTCCCAAGAACATCCGGCGCTCGGCCTCGCTCATGTACACGGGCACGCTCGTGCAGTACCACGAGGAGTGCGGCGAGAGCAGCAAGGGAAAGAAGGTCTTGAGGAGCGTGCTCTCGGCCACGCGGCTGCGCCAGTCGTGGAAGAAGCGCGTGGAGCGCCTCATGGACCGCCTCGACGGCTCGGGCAAGTGAACGAAGCTCGGTCAGTCAGCTAGCGCCCCAACTATTTATCCCACTAGTCACCACTCCCAAGCATTTACTCTCTAGGGAGTCCCAGTCCATTCCACTCATCCTGTAGAGGAAACATTATTCTGTGCATCTGCCAGTTATTTATCAGAATATACACGGACCCATTTTTAAGAGCGCGTTGTTTATATCTTTCGTCCAGTTCTTGCCAAAGCAACCCCCAACTTCCATGCCATGCAACTTCAAGGCTCACGCCGCCATTCATCGAGGTGGCTCAGTATCCTTTTTGCCCACAAGTCACCATCGACACGAGGATCCTGAGGGGGCTGTTTATCAGCGACATACATGCGCAAGACGTTGAATCGCGACGTCACCGCGGCGCTGAACATCCTGTACATTTTCACGGTGGAGACCTGCACGACGATCGGCCGCGGGAGTTCATACGTAGCTATCAGACCAACCTCACGCGTGCTGTGCTCGTCCAGTAGGGTCGTGTTGTGGAAAAGCGCGTGAGAGGGTGCGTGGAGCACCATATTCTTGGAAGTAATATCAGAATACAACACCACACCAATTCAAAAGCCAGCGAGTTCTTCATCATTCTTACTAGCATGACTGCTTTCCTCGGTGACCTGGACATGTTGATTCTGTGGCTCATCTTCATGCCATTGTTGCTGCGGCGACAGACACACTCACGCTTAGGCGCTGACGGCGGCGCGGTGCGCGTAGAACTGCGCGACCCACTTGCGCATGTGCGCCTTTTCGGTCTCGCGCGCAGCGACCACGGACGGCGGATCGAGCTCGTGCGCGAAGAACAAGTCCAAGTGGTGCGCGCCGCCCTCGATCGGCACGGCCACCACCGAGTCTGAGATGTTGTCCAGCACGCCCGTACCGGACCACGGGTCGTAGTTGCCGTTGCTCAGCACGATGTTGCTAGCCGCGTACAGTGCCTTGCGACCACCGTACTGGGTCATGGCCCACTGCGGACGCAGCGTCACGTTCCACTGCTGCACGCAGCTCTCGTTGTCCGCCGTCTGGTTCCACGGCACGGACCAGAACATGTCGTCCACGCCGTTGATGCTCGTGGGCATGTAGAGCTCCGAGCAGAAGAGGTACTGCCAGAAGTTGCCGTCGTTCGCCGACTCCTCGGACGGCGGGTTGAGCTTGTAGCACTGCTGGTCGAACGTGCTGTTGTAGTACACGCCGATGCTCTCGCGGAAGGTGCGGAGCAGGCCCAGGTCGTCCGTCGCAGCAAATTCCTCCTTGAGGTGCGAGCACATCACGCGCACCGGGTACGCCGGCAGCACACTCTGGCCGTTCATGATGTACGGCGACGGGTACGGGTAGTTGCCCATGGCCATGTAGTCGATGGCCGATTTGGCCCACTCGATGAGATCCGCAACGTCCGTGGTCGTGTCGAGCTTTTCGCTCTCGCAGAGCGCGAACGACGTGTGGAGGTCCTTGCGGCCCTGCTTGGTCGCGCCCAGCGTCTTGATCGCGTTCCACACGCGACGCACGTTTGGCACGCAGTTCTCAGCCGAGCCGGCGCCTGGGGACGCGTCGAACGTCGTCACGCGCGCAAAGGACTCCATATCCACGGGCTTTTCGTCCCCAAGGAACGCGAGGATCGGCGCCGAACCGGCGATGACACCGTCGATGATGTTCGGGTACTTCATGCGGAACCACGAGCCGAGCATGCCGCCGTACGAGCCGCCAAAGCCGATGACTGGCACGTCGAGCTGCAGCGTGGCCTTGAGGTGCGTGAGCAGCACGGCGTAGTCCGCGAGCGTCTGTTCTGTGGACAGGTACTGCATGTGCTGGGTCACGTTCTTGCCGAATGGCACAGATTTGCCAAAGTACCGGTGTTCCGCAAAAATGAGCGTCGCGCCAAAGTCCGCGGCATTCTCCCACATGAGCCCCGTGTTATTGAGGTAGAGCTCAACGTCGGCCTCGTTGCCGACGTAGAAGAAGATCGAGCCGTCCTTGCGGCCGTGTTTGTTGCACACAAAGTAGCGCTGCTCGTACGTCGGCACACCGACGCCAAAGTGGTCGAGCGCCTGCGTAAAGTATTTCTCCTCGCACTCCTTGAGCAGGTCGCGCGTGCCATCAGCACTCACGGCATACGACGAGGTCGTGGCGCCGGCAATATCGTGGCTCATTTGGTCAATGGACGACGAGCGCGCGTCGCTCTGGAAGTCGACGAAGAGCAGGATCGGTGCGACGACGACGCCCACGAGCGCGAAGAGCAGCGGGAGTTGCTTGAGGCGTAGCGAGCGGCGTTGGGTGACAGGCTTGCGACCAACCAGCGGCAGCATAGGCGAGCTCTCTCTTTGTGCCATGGCGATGGGGCTGGATGGGCGGAAGGCGGATGTGGGGTGAATTGGCGAATGAGGCGACTGAGCTGCCAGCTGATCACTTCGCTTGAAGATTTGATGCGCATTGCACTTTGATGTGTGGACAGATTCGTACTTTAACGAGTTTCTACAGTAAAAAATGCCAAGATCTGAACACAGTCTACTATTCAGAAAAGTGCACTACACTCAGTTTTGTGGTTTCACCTTGCTAACACCAAAAAACCTCATTTGACCTCTATATATTGATATTCGAGTATTTGTTTTCATAGCATCCGAGCGAGGGGGGAGGCCGAAGCGGGACGACAGCAATTTTCGCCTGAGTATCCAATCTAAAACGTGGCAGCAGGCGAGAGGCCGAGGAGGTACGTTCGTGCGCAGCCTTCTCCCTGTGTGTCTCGTGTATGAGAGGGGGTATGCTTGTCGTCATGTGTATGTGCGTGTACTGACGCTATTGGCTGCATGGTGGCATCACTCTCTCTCTCGCTTTGTGGCGTGTGCAGGTGCGCAAACCGCAGAGTCGTTTCTTCGTCAGAGTGCAAGATGAACAATCCTCCGTATCAGCCGTACGGCGGGCCGCCAGGGCAGCCGCCGAACGCGCGTCCTATGCCGCAGGCGCCGCTCTCCAACTCTTTCCGGCCGTTCAACCCAGGACAGCAGCAGCAGCCCATGGGTGCGCTGTACCAGCCGCAGCAGCAGCAGGGACCGCCATCGTCGGGACCGCCAGGTGCGTTCGGCAGCGCGCCCCAGGGCAATCCGGGCATGAACATTCGTCCACCGCAGATGATGGCTAGCGGACCATCGCGTGGCTTCGGCGGACCCCCTTCGGGTCCTCCAGCGATGGGCGGATACCCAGGAGGACCACAGAGTCAGCCAGGCGGTGCGCCACCGCCGCAGTTCAACGCCCCACCTCAGCAGTTTAGCGCCCCACCTCAGCAGTTTAACGCCCCGCCTCAGCAGTTCAATGCGCCACCACAGGGTAGCGGTGCACCAGCTCCAGGGTTCCCGGGACGTGCAGGTCCGCCGATGTCGCAGCCGACGGGCTTCCAGCCAGGTGGTCCTGCCGGACTCAACCGCGGACCACCGACGATGATGAGCGGTCCGCCATCCGCAGGCGCGCCAGTGATGGCACGCGGCCCTCCTGGCCCTGGCATGGGGCTCGGCGGTCCGCCGCAAGGCATGGGACTCCGTGGTCCGCTGACGGGTCCACCGACTGGTCCTCCGACCGGTCCGCTTGCTGGTCCTCCGAATGCGAACAACCTCAATGCGCAGTTCTCGCAGATGGGTCTCGGAGCGCCTCCAGCTGGTGGAGCGCCGCCTATGGGCGGACCACCGGCCGCCGGCGCTCCACCGATGATGGGTGCCCCAGGTATGAGCGGACCTATCCGCAACGGACCTCCTGGTCCTGGAAACTACAACCAGCCCCCTCCTGTCGGTCCACCGATGAATAACCAGCAGCCACCGCCAGGCCCAAACTATGCGGCTCCTCCCAGCGGCAACTTCCAGCAGCCAGCGGACATGATGGGTACGCACACTGTCATACCTGAACTGAATGCGCCTCTACTTTCGTTGTCACTGATCGCTTGTCTCTGTGTTATGTAGATGGCGCATACAACCAGCAGGGACAGCCCATGCAGCAGTCGCCAATCTCGGACGAACTGATGGCGTCGCAGTGCGACTCGCGCTTCATGCGCGCGTCTGTGAACGCGATCCCGCACTCGCAGGACCACGCGCAGAAGTCAGGGCTGACGATCGGCGTGATCATCCGCCCACTGGCGCCGCCCGAGGAGAACGAAGAGATCGACGTGATAAACTTTGGCCCCAGCGGCGTTGTGCGCTGCCGCCACTGCCGGACGTACATGAACCCGTTCGTGCAGTGGGTCGACAACGGTCGCCGCTTCCGCTGCAACCTCTGTGGCGTCTCGAATGACGTCGCGAGCTCGTACTTTTGCCACTTGAACGCCAACCAGCAGCGTCAAGATCGTGCCGAGGTACGCGGATTGATATTTACAATGTGTGGTTGCTGTGTAGCTGTTCACTGCAGCACTTCGTGCATCTGACTAGATCTTTTGTGGTATGTAGCGGCCGGAGCTGAACTCAGGCAGTGTGGAGATCGTGGCGCCATCGGAGTACATGATGCGTCCACCGCAGCCGCCGTGCTACATGTTTGTGATCGACGTGTCGGCGACCGCTGTCTCCTCGGGCGCCGTGCAGATCGCGGTGCAGACGATCCGAGAGCAACTGGACAACCTTCCTGGCGCGCCGCGCACTCGCGTAGGCTTCGTGACCTATGACAGCTCGATCCACTTCTACAACCTCAAGGTACCGCGTTATTGCTTGTCATATGGGATGGCATTTCATGAGTCCACAATGTCGGTTGTTAACGTATTCTCCGTGTTCTTTGCTGCCTGCAGTCTACGTTGAAGGCCCCACAGATGATGGTGATCGCGGACCTCGACGAGCTCTTCATCCCAATCCCAGATGAACTGCTCGTGAACCTGAGCGACTCGCGCGAGATCATCGAGACGCTGCTGGACTCGCTGCCGGCGATCCACCAGAACGCTCGATCGGCCGAGACGGCGATGGGCCCTGCGATCCGAGTGGCGTTCAAACTGATGGTGAATGGGTTTATTGATGAGTTGTTTGGTAAATTGCTGGCTGAACAGATCGCTAAACTCGTGGCATGCTGTGTTCGTTGTGTGTCTGTAGTCGTCGATCGGCGGCAAAATGCTTGTGTTCCAGTCGACGCTGCCGTCGAGCGGCCAGGGAGCACTTCGCAACCGCGATAACCCGCGCGTGCTCGGCACGGACAAGGAACAGACGCTACTGAACCCGATCGACACGTACGTTGAGCTCTTCAGAATGTGCCCACGCAATGGTAAACTGATCATGTTACTGAAATTCTTCCTTACTTGCGCAGTTTCTACCGCTCGAACGCGATCGACTTTTGCCGACAGCAAGTGAGCGTCGACACGTTCCTGTTCTCCTCGCAGTACCAGGACGTTGCAACGATTGGCTCACTGTCCAAGTTTTCTGCGGGCCAAGTGTACTATTACCCAGCTTTCACGGTCGAGAAGGACGGCGAGAAGTTCAAGAAAGAGCTTGCGCATTGCCTCGTGCGCGAGACTGGCTGGGAGGCCGTCATGCGCGTGCGCTGCACCAAGGGCATGCGTCTCACTAACTTTTACGGCAACATGTTCCTGCGCGGTCCGGACCTGCTGGCGCTGCCGACGTGCCACGCCGACTCGACGTTTGCGATTGAGATCACGCATAGCGACGCGCTGCTGAGCTCGACGACGATCTCTGTCCAAGCGGGTCTGCTGTACACGACCTCGTGCGGCGAGCGTCGCATTCGCGTGCACACGCTGTGCATCCCCGTCACGAAGCGTAAGTCTTATTCACTTGTGTGTTTACTTGCTGCCTGGTCTCAACACTCACGATACGCTTATGTTGTTTGCTTGAACAGTGTTCGCGGAGGTCTTCCGCTCGGTGGACGTCGACTCGCTCTGTAATATTATGGCCAAGAATGCACTAGAGATCGCGCTGAAGACGGGCTTAGACAGCGCGCGCACGCGCCTCCAGAACCAATGCGCCGACATTGTCCGCGCATACCGCAACTCGGGCGCCTTCGGTGCCAACAAACAGGGCGGCGGCTACCAGCTCCAGCTGCCAGAGTCGCTCCAGTTGCTCCCGCTTTACGTGGTACGTGCTGCTTATGTTGGCAGTCTGTTATTGCACTGGAAAAGTGAGCTAATTGGTGTTTGCTTGCAGATGTCGCTGCTGAAAAACTCTGCTCTTCGTGGCGGAACCGATTTGAACCCGGACGAGCGCGTCTTTAGCCAGTACCAGCTCAACAACATGCCCGTGCCGGACTCGCGCGTGTTCATCTACCCGCGCATGTTTGCGCTGCACAACATGCCGCCCGAAGCTGGCCTCCCGCTCCCAGAAGACCAGGCGCTCACGCAACAGGAGAAGCCCATCGCTGGCTCGAGCCGCGTTGTCCTGCCGCCAGTGATCAATCTCTCGATCGAGCGTCTGCAGTGCGACGGCGTCTTCCTGCTCGAAGACTCGGTGACGCTGTACATGTGGGTGGGGCGCTCGGCTCCTCCAGCGTTCCTGACGAGCCTGTTCGGCTTCCCGACGATGGACGGCGTGGACTGCAAGCAGGTATGCTATGAGCTTTCGATGTCGCTCTTGATGAGAGTTTATACGGTGACTGACGTGAGCTCTTCTCTGCTTGCTCTTGTTCTAGGTGAAGCTGCTGGCGCCGCACGATGATATTAGCCGCCGCATCGACAACATCCTGACGGCGATCCGCCAAGACCGCCGGCCGTTCATGAATCTCGTGGTGATGCGCGAAGGCGACCCGACCGAGGGCCGCTTCTTCTGGAAGCTCGTGGAGGACCGCGCGAGCTTCAACGGCGGCTCGTACTCGTACGCTGAGTACCTCGGACAGATCAGCCGATTGAGCCTCTCAGGCTCGTCCGGTGGCAGATAGACAACGATGGCAGACAAGGAGCTCTGTTGACGAACATTGCTATTCGACTGGACAGCTGGTCCACTGGATTGCGCGAGGCGAAAATCGAGTGGCGGATATCATTTGACGGCGACGGCGTTCACTCGGGCATATTTTCTCTTCAATTTTTCATCTCTGGTAGTAGAAAACCCACACAGCTGCTGCGAGGCTGTGGCGATGACAAGAGCGAACGTGATGATAACATGAATGAGGTTGTGTAGAGGTCACTCGCGTTGATTCTAGCTCACGAGCTAACTGGCTTTGCAGATCGATCACCCAGCTCGCCTGACGCTGCCTTTTCTATTGCATTGCCAAACATGTCAAGCTGACTCGTGAGAATGGCGGTTCGACAGCCATCCAGCGGACGTCTTGACGGATTGTACATGCTGCTAAAATAGGCTCTTGACCGATCTGTCGTCCACTCACTGGAGTGTATCACCAGCTGGCGTCCGACGTGCTCTCTCGTTCTTCTTGACGATCTCATTTGGTCATTTGGGTACTTTCCGCTCGGTCTATGCGCGCACGACTGGCCCCAACTGTTACAATGTCACACACGTCTGGTCTCAAGTTCAGAAGTGCGCTCGTCCTTTTCCCGGTCCGCCCTGAGGGGCTCTTGGCTGCAGCGTCGATGATGTGCACCCACACGTCCCAGATGCTCTCTCGAGAAGCTGCTGGCTACTCATATGTGTTGCGATGTAATACCCAATGGCCAATGACCGCTCCGGATCTTCAGTGCTGGAATTTGAAGGCGCGCGGACTGGGTGGTCTACACAGTGAGCTAGATAAACACGGTCACTCCTTGAAACCCCTTCCTCGGAGCAAGGCTGAGAGAGCGTGTGCTTGCCTATCGCGTAGAAGACATGACACTGTCCATGAGCTACTCGGTGATCGCCCGCATCATCACGCGCGCAAGGCAGTACAAACAGCGGCGCAGTGGTAGCGCGGCTGGGAAAGAAGCAACCAAGGAGAACGACGACCTGCGATCAACTGGCGGCACAGCCTGCTGCGAGACACCGACCAATGGCGTGACCCTCAGCAGAACCAGCAGTGGCGCGAGCACCTTATGCTCACCCACTTTGTCGAATCAAGCGACGCTGTCTCCGAGTTCGCCGACGGTATCGCACAACCTCCGGCTGCAAGGATGGATGTACTGGGCTCGATACGAGCCAGCGGCGACAGATCGCCAATCCCGGTACCAGAGCGCCGATGAATATGAGTACGAGTCGCCCAAGAAACACCAGACCGTCTTGAAAGTGTATGCTGTGCTGCGCAATGAGTTTCTGCTCCTATACCGAGACGACCACAAGTCCTCCAGACACAACAAGGTGCCGCTTATCCAAATCGCAGTGGATCGATCCGGCCGCTCGATCAACGGCGCTCTCCACGTGTTTGACCCGCATGGCGAGGAGATGGAGCTTCACCTGTATGACCGTCACGACGAAGACGCTGCGCGGCAATGGGAAGTTGCGCTCGAGCAAGCCGCGGAACTCACGCACTCGTACTTCGCAAAGTTTGACGTCAAAGTCGAGGAGCTCTCGCGAGGCAGCATGTACCGAGGCACGCTCCACGACTTTCGATCCCAGCAACGCCCGAGTTTCCGTCTGAGCGCCCGCGACAAGCTGAAATCGATTGCCTCGCTTCGACCATCTCGTCTTTGGCAGCCGTCCGAGTATTGCGTTCCGCTAACCAGCAACGTTGTCGTCTCGCGACAGCGTACAACGAGGGAGCTGAGCTCCAAGAAGATGGATCACGCCGTGTTGTTTTAGCACCCGTCTTCGACTATTTATGAGGCCCACCTCCAGTTTGTGTAGAGTATCAATAGAATCGTAAGTGGTCACCTGCGTGCTTCAAAGGAAGAGCATGCAGAACGATCCATGGGTCAATAAATGCACCCACCACATCACTCACTTTCAAGCGATTCATTGTTACCTTTATGAGACCGGACATCCGCTTTTCTTGCCTCTGTGCTGCACGGAGAAGACTGCATGGAAGAGTCCCTTCTGCTTGACTCTCGACGGGATTTCAACGATAGTGTCAGTCGTCTGGTCTAGCACGTTGGGCGGCGACTCGTTCTGGACGACTGGGCTGTTGTTGGCAACATCAGTCTGTATTCGGTACTTTGTCTCCGCTTCGCCTTGAACAGCATGAGAGTAATCATGATGAGAACTGCCGGACTGCTCCATGAACTGGCCAGCAGCAGTGTTGTTGCTTTTGTTGGCATCATCCTGGTGCACTCTTGAACTGCGGTCTGAGTGTACGCTTGTAGTCTCTTTCACCGGCGGCAGATGTATCTTTTGGCGAAGCGAAGATGCGTCACTCGCAAGAACTTCTTCGAAGACAGCTCGCTTCGCGAGCGTATCAATGTCCTCCTTCGGTGCTGCCGCGTGCTTAGTTTCACGGTCGCTGGATCCCGATTCGTGCTCTGCCACGTCGTTCAGTTTCCTCAGACTGAACTCAATTTCCGCGGCAGCAGTAGTCTTCTTCCGATCTGGAGCGAACTTCGCAACGCTCTGCTTCAGAATTTGTTGCTCTAGCTTGGTCTGCAGTAGCTTGTTCGTCCGCACGAGACTTTCCAGCGTATCGTGCAGCCGTTCCTTCTCAGCCATTTCAAGAGTCAGTTTGTGTTGCAGATGATTTACCTCGTGCGTCTTGTGCTCAAGCTCTTGCGTGTTCTCTACAAGGAGCCTTCCTTGCACAGCCAACTGGTCTTGGCATTTCTCTAGCAAAGTTGTCGCGTCTTCTTCGTCACTGAGCAGCTTCCCATTGCGTCGGCGCATGGACTTCTTCTTGCGCATGATCTTATTCTTTCCGTGAGCGTCAACGTCGAAAAATGTCACCGAGTTGTTCGGATCGTCGAGCTCGTCTCGGAATGAGTTTGACTGCATATCATTGTTGATGTCGACAGCTTGGGCCGCAACGCTGTTGAGGTTACTGCTCGGAACGATCCCGTAGACAGAAAACTCCAAGGGGAAGCTCGTGACGTACGCGATCAAATCTGGCGTGATAGTGCGTTCGATCAAAATACTGAAGTCGATCTGAGGGTCGACGGTCGGTGATGCTGCTGGAGGTGATGTGTATTCTTCTTCAGCACCGCCAATCCATTTGATGACAACGTGGACGTCCTTGCAAAGCTTGCCTGGAATTCCGCGAAGCCGATCCACAAGAATGTTTACACGTAGGTTGGAGCCCAGAAAATCTGCTAGCGTCGGTAGTTGCAATTGTGTAGTATCTTCTGGGCAACTCTCGACAAGACGGTGCTGGAGGGCTTGCCATTCATGCGAGAGAACGGTTGGCGTAATCTCGCATTTCATGGAGCCATTCGACAAGCCACGGTGATCAAAAATCGGCACTGTTTCCGAGATCTTGCAACCGAACTCGATGCTGTTCAGAAAAACGTAGCTCTTTCCAATGAGCTGAGGCTGAGGAGGCTCGTAGAAGGGATCGCAGTCGCTCTCTTGCTCTTCTTTCCACGCTTGCACGCTGCTCATGGTCCGGTTGTTTTCGATGA
This sequence comes from Globisporangium alternatum, assembly GCA_023334315.1. NCBI lineage: Eukaryota > Oomycota > Peronosporomycetes > Pythiales > Pythiaceae > Globisporangium > Globisporangium alternatum. The sequence continues at coordinate 22,059 of JAASGT010000011.1, read as the reverse complement.
ACACTTGGTACATCTCGCGCATAATGTAGACGTTCGAGTGGAACTGATCTGCATCCCACATGACGCTTCGAAAAGTGCCAGCTTCTTGAAACTTCACCTGGACTTTGAGATCCGCCGAAATCGATTGCGCAATTAGGGCTTCATCGTCCTCAAGACTTAAGTCTTGCTTCGACAGTGCAGCCGGAGGTGGCCAACACGTTATCAGCTGCAGCGCGAATATCGCCTGTCTTTGCAGCTCTTCTCCGATCGAGTTTGCTTCGTTGATGAGCGGGATCGAGTGCAGGAGCTGGTCATCAAATCGAATACGCTCGAGACGCTCTCGGTCTTTTTGCTGACTCAGCTGCATGGCTTCACGCATCTGCTTCTGAAGGGAGCTCTCGAGCTCTCGTTGCTTTTCCATCAGCTCGTGTTGCTTTCGCTCAAACAAGATTTCAGCCTTGACCAGCTCTTCCGCCAGCTTCGACTCTTGGTGTGCTAGCTGCTCAGCAAGACGTCGCTTGTCGAGGTCACCTTCACTTTGCATCTGCGACTTGATCTCATCTTCCTTTTCGCGCATCTTTTCGTTCATCTCGCGCACTTGCTGCTCCCATTCCTCTCGCTGCTTTTGCAGCTTGTCTTCTGCGAGCTTCTGCTCCTGCAACATGCTGTTTCAACACCACTCGTTAGATCAATACTGCCAGTCAGCTTTGCATGAAATCACATATGAACTTACATCTCCTCCATCTTTTTCACGCGTGCGTCCATCTCCTGCTTCTCGTTTTCCGCGATGACTTCCAGCTCAAGGTTGGCTTGAATCTGATAGCTGTTAAGCTCTTTCATCGCAAGCTGCCAGTCGTACTGCGACTCGGTTGCAAGATCTTCCGGGCTAGCCGTCTGGGAGCGCATCGAAGGAATGACTACCTGAAACAAATATGATCCATCAAAAATTGAAATCTGCAAACAGTTCAACTACCTCAAAAGAAGCGCTTACCCGAAAGACGTTCGAATTTCCCAGTATCAGTCGGTCGCAGTGGCGAAGCTCCACTTCTTCACCCTCGTTGATCAGGTTGGCGTTCACGTACACTTTGGCTCCTTCGTTTGCCCGGATCATCAGAGACTCGTAAATCTCTTGGGATACAGTCGACACATCGCCGTCTTCATGCTCGAAGGCGGCTTCGCCCGGCGAAGACTCTAAATTCTGCTGCTTCCGAACGATGGCACAGTGCTCTTTGATGATGCCAAGGCCGCCAATGACTATACTCTGCTCTTCTTCAGCGTCGATTCTTCCGATCTTGTTTGCCCCGGTATTGAGAAAGTATAGCAGCTTCTCCGTCATAAGCTGATCTTCGTTGAGATTCAGGAGGTGAGGTTCCTTCGAAGTTCAAACGAAAACGCTAGTTGTAAAAATCAACATGCCATTGATGCACACACAGCTGCTCATTTCACATACCGTCATTGATTTGGATTTGAGATCGTTTGTGTTGCTAACGAGACCGAGCATCTTCAGTTGCTCTTCGCGTTTCCGAGCAAGATCTTCTGTTTCTTTCAAGCGCTCAATCCAAGTTTTCTGAACAAGCAAACAATTATCAGTAAACGAACTTGTACGAAGTGAAAAGTAAACAATGAGCAATGTTCTGAACCTCGCTTTCTCGAAGTAGCCGTTGATGCTCCTCAAGCTGCTCTCGTATTGATGCGACTTCTTGTTCTCGAGCAGGATCAGCGTATGCGGCTCGAAATCCGTCTTCTCCAACACCGCCGTCTCCGAAACCTCGCGATTGAGGACGTCCATCGGTATTTTCTGCCATAGCTTTTCTCAAAGCTTCGAGTTCTTCTTTCAACTATGCACAACATATTAGATCAAGGCAATCTTGCCATTACTTTGTACAGGCGTTCGTACCTGTCGAATAAGCAATTGACTCGGGTCTTCGTTCACCACTGCTTGGTTCTTAATTTGCTTCGCTCGATCAGCATATCGCAAGGTGCTCAACGTTTCCTTCAAACGAACAAGTGAGCTAGCGCTTTATCAAGCACAAGACAGGCAAGAAGACTGTGGGTTTAGGTTGCAAGTACTCACAAAATAATTCACACTTGCTGGACTCAATGCCGCGATCATGATCGTTTTCGAGTTTCCTCCGAGAGAGTCTTTCAGAAGATGTGTCTTGAGGTATCGAAGGAAATATCAACAGTTAATATGTCAATGCCGCACTGGTCGTCACAAAGCCGAAGTCTGGCAACCTTACCAGTTTGGAGTTTCGATAGGGAACCAGGATTTTCTTTTTCCCATTCGCGAGATCCGCGAGCGCTGAGATGCAGTTCCCAAGTGCTGACAAAGACTGGGAGAGTAACAGCATTAGCACAATGTTTACACATGAGAACATCGCGTGAAGACGTGACCAAGCTGTAGCGGCTCAAAACTATCACCTGGTTGATTGCTGCTCCTTCCTTCAGTCGTGATCCAGTCGCTCCTGTGCTTGCAGCTCGCTCGCTCCCTGCCAAATCGATCAGGTTTATCCGACTCACTTTCTCCAGGACCTTGCCGCTTGCTTGATTCAGCTCAGACTGAGTGACGATGATCTGAAAGATGGTATGTGCGCGAGAGCTCGTGGCATTCATGTTCGTCGACGCCGTTGTTCTTGCCAGAATGCCTGCATCCATGAGCTAGCTCGCTCACAGTCATAAGGTTGAATTCACAAGTCAGTTAAAGTTTGCTTTGAGAAGGAGCTAGAATAAAAATCATTCTCACCCTGCTGATTTCTTTGTGAGTCGACACTGCACTTCGAGTCAAGCCTTCTGCGTATGGTCCTTGTCGAGGGTGGTCGCGAACTTTCAGATTATCGAGTGCTGGATTGAACAAATCTGTGAAACAACAGCACTGGGTAAGCAAACGGCACACATTTCCAAACCGCACAGCCATCCTTCGGGTTCCCGAACCTTTCACCCGCTCGTTGTAAATCTCCATCATGCTCGCCTCGACTTTGAAGGTGATGTCGGACGTGTTGGCTTCAATTCGCTCGAATATGACCTCGGACGCTCGTGGAATGATGCCCTTTTCGCTACCGTAGCCAACCATCGAAAACGATTTGCCAGAACCTGTCTGGCCGTATGCAAACAAACTCACATTGAATCCATTCCACGCGTGCTCCAGAACCTTCACACGCACACTTGAGTTAGTCTGATTGCGATTTCAGTCGGTGCCTTAGAGGTGAGCGTACCTTGACACCGATGTCGTCCCAGACTGTGTCTTGCGACGCATGCTCGGGATCGTCGGGGTCAGCGAAGCTATTGTAGCTGTAGTCGAACGTGAACGCCTTCTCAACACTGGTCTCAGGGTCCGTGATGATGGTCTGCTGGGTGTCTTTCACCATTTCTGTGGTTGCATTGACGGATAAAAGAGAAAGAGACCGCTGATTCGTGTGAGAACAATGACTCGGGCACTTTGGAAGCAGGTGCTAACGAGACTTACTGATACAAGGCGTGCTCTGGAGATGCTTCTCGCGCTCATTAAATGGCCGGACGCGGACCGCGACTTGCACGTTTTCCGACATCGTGGACGTTGGTGGTCGGCAGTCAGACGAGTTGGCGACCAAGCGCTGTCCTGGTAGCACACACAGCGCTCGCGTTTTCTCTCAGACGCACTTGGTGTCACTCATTTCACCCACTGGCTTCGTCGCTGGCTTGGCTTCTGTTTTCATCTATAGATGTCCGCCGTCTCGATGAAACCGATTGAACTGAGATTCATCTAAATGTGTCCGAGCTGCACGTCACCAGAGACACGTTCAACGTGTGGAGGCGAGCTGACTAAGACACGCGTGCTGTAGCACGATGCAATCGAACACAATGCAATCGGCCACCATCTTGGTCTCAAATTTTCGACACTACTGGTAGACTCGTTTCGTGATCGCTGTAATTGTACTGGTCACGACGTCTCCACCTGGTGAGCAGAGGTTCGCTGCGCGGAGTTCACGGGTGGATCACACAAGGTGTCGAATAGAGCGCGTCGCACTGTTTGGTGCTCTCATAATACGCGCGTGCTCTGTTCATGCACCAACCTCACGATCCGCCGCGCATGAAGGCGCGTGCGCTCTTGCAATGCGCACTCGACTCCTCCTTGACTTCTGCAACACTGTTACAACTTCAACTCATGTCACTCGAGAGGCACTCTTTTGAGAGTGTCCCTTTGAGTGCCCATGTGAATCCTTGAGGTTTTCGAACACGACAGCTTTTCCCCACGGGATCTCAGACAGCAAGAATGCGTGCCGACGTGAGTGGCCGGTGGTCCATGTAGTACCGTGAACGACGTTTTAATATGTCAAAAAAAAAAGAAAAATTATCAAGACAGTGTCTAAAATCGTGCAATTTTATATGTTATGCATAAATGTATTTATTTTATCATATTTATGGAAAATAGTACACTACAACTAGCTATTGTGCTGTTCCCTGGGTCGCGGCCAAGTCGTCGCGCTCCTCGCCCTCCAATTGCTTTGGCCGCCTCTCAACCCCACCGACGGAAAAGAAACGCAACCGCGTCAGCTGCTGCGCAACTTCGATCCCCTCCCTACGTGTGTGTGTGTGCGTGTGTCTGAGTCCCCAGTGCGAGACTCGGCTCATTCCGCGCAAACCGAGGAGACATGCTCACCATCGTGGTTCCGCACGCGCGTGCCGGCGCGATCGCCAAGTACGCGGCGGTCGTGCACCGCCGCGGCGTTACGGCGCAGACCACCATCGCGACGCGCATCCTGTCGACGCGCTCTAATGCGAAAGAAGCTGCACTGACTGGCGCGAAGGCCACGACCGCTGCGAGCGAGATCAGCGCGTCGCTGCAGGCGTCCGAAGCGATTGTGCCAGCGGCTAGTGCCGCTGGTGCGCTTACGCTCAAGGAGCGCATGGAGATCTACGGGCAGCTGTCTAAGGTGCGACTGAGTTCGCTGGTCGTGATGACGACTGGAGCAGGCTTCCTGATGGCGGGTGGTCCGATTTCTTGGGGCACGTTTGCAGCGGCGACGATCGGGACATCACTTGCTGCGGCGTCCGCGAACACGTTCAACCAGGCGTGGGAGATCGAGCTCGACGCGAAGATGAACCGAACCTGCAAGCGTCCGCTGCCGTCGGGGCGGATCACGCGCAACCACGCGATCGCGTTTGGCGCTGCGACTGCTGCGACGAGTACTGCGGTTCTGGCGGCTGGATGCAACCCGCTGGTTGCGTCACTCGGGCTTCTCAACATCGGTCTCTACTCGCTCGTGTACACGCCGATGAAGACCCGAAGCGAGTTGAACACGTGGGTCGGCTCTGTCGTCGGCGCCATCCCTCCCATCATGGGTTGGGCTGCTGCCACCGGCTCGATGCTCGCGCCAGAAGCCGCGCTTCACGCGTACCTGCTCTTTTGCTGGCAGATGCCGCACTTCTTTGCTCTGAGCTGGAGATCGCGCGCCGACTACGCTCGTGGCGGGTACAAGATGGTCGCCTGCGCGGACCCGACGGGCTCGCGCAGTGCTGCCCTGGCTCTTCGCTACTCGCTGTACATGGCGCCGATCCCAATTGTCGCCGCGCTCACCGACGCCACGAGCTACATGTTCGCTGTGGAGGGTACGCTCGTGAACGCGTACGCGATCTACTTGGCACAGAAGTTCTACCGCAACCCGACGAACGCGACTGCGCAGAAGGTATTCTTGTGCTCGCTCTGGTACTTGCCCGTGATGATGGGCTGCATGGTGCTCCACAGCCAGAACTGGCTGGATGACGAGGAGGTCGAGGCGAAGAAGAAGGCGAACGTGTGGCGCGAGGCGTTCCTGGGCGAGGTCGAGAACTTCAAGCCGCTCGAGCCATCCGTGGTCTCCAAGGAGGAGAGCTCGGTGTCGGCCTGGGTCGTGACTCAGATTCGCACGCTGCGCCACTGCCTGAAGGAAGTGTGCATCCACGAGAATCTCTGGGGCTTCAAGGACGGCAAGCACAACGCCGACGACAGCAGTGTGCTGTGCCCCGTGCACGTGGGCAACTCTGCGAAGGAGACGGCGGCGATCGCGTCCCAGGTATCCCGAAAGGAGGCGTAACTTGGGAGCATTACGTCGTCACACACACAGATGTCGATAAGCAGCTCTCAACCAACCAATTGTCTCAAATAGATCGCCATCGTTTTTCTTCTTCTCCAGCGAGACGGAGGAGGGAGCCGCACCACAACACACAGAAAACCAATAATGCTGTACATTGCAAGTAAAATCCATCATCTCTATCTCTGCTCTACGTATCTCTCTTGTTGAGTGTCACCCACTCACTCACTCACTCACCACTTGATGCCGAGCGGGTTCGAGAGCTCGAGCTTGGGCACCGCGTGGTAGCTCGTGTGGAACACCTTGAGCGCGCCTTCCGAGAACGGCTGCCCACCAAAATACTTCTCATACACGTACTTGCACGCCGGGTTGTCGGTCGGTGCGCGCACTTGAAGCTCCTGGAAGCGATTGGTAACATTGCCGAGCAGCTCCGAGGCGAGCAGCGTGCTCTTGGGCTTGATCTGCCCGCCGCCGTTCAGGCATCCGCTCGGGCACGCCATGATCTCCACGTAGTGGTACGGACACTTGTTGCGCCGGATCTTGGTCATGATCGACTGGATGTTGCGGAAGCCGTACGCAATCGCGAACTTGAGCACCTCCTGGCCGTCGACGACGAGCGTCACCTCGCGGAAATCCGGATTCCGGCCCACGACGTACTCCAGCGGACCGGTGACGTCCACGTTGAAGAGCTCCTTTGCTGCGTACCGGAAGATGTGCTCCAGTGGACCGCCCGAGGTCGCATTCACGTTGCTCCCAAGCACCGTCGAGCCGTCTTCCGAAATGCCGCTGAGCATGATCTCTTGGGCAGACAGCTGTGCGAGCTCGAGGTTCATAAAGTCGATGTTCAGGTTCGAAATGAGCTCGATGATCTCAGTCGTCGCAAGCACGCAGTCGACATCCTTCGCCTGTGCCTCTTCGTCCAAAAAGTCCTTGCGCGAGGCCTCGAGCTTCTTGTCAAAGCACGGCATGATTGCGACGTGGTACACCTCGTTCGGAGCAATGTTCTGCTCCCTGCTGACCATGTGCTTGATGAGCGAGCCCGCGATCTGCTGCGGCGACTTGGTCGTGTCGATGAACGGGATCGCATTCGGTTGTGTCTTCTCGGCGTAGCAGATCCAGCCGGGGCACGATGACGCGAGCATCGGCATCGCCTTCAGCGGATCTTGCAGCGGGGCGGCGCTCGTGATCGGCTCTACGAACTCGGTTTTCGTCGACGAGACTGCGACCGAGGACGGCGGACGCGCCCAGACCGTCTTCTGCTGATTCCGGAATCGGTGCAGGAACTCTGCTCGCGACTCTAACAGCGCAAAGTCGCCACTGCAAGTCGAGTCAATGACCATGTGCACACCAAGCGTGCGGAACATAGTCACCAGCTTGAGGTGCACGCCGATCACGGGGAGATCAAAGTACGCTGCCAGCGACGCTCTCGATTGCGGCGAGAGCGTGACGACCACGTGGCGGTACTGCTTGGCGCTCAGCACATCCAGCAGTTCTTGCACGCTCTGCTGTGAGATCAGAACGGTCTCGGCCGACGTGACGCAGCCGCTGCACGCGAGGCAGTCGTCCAGCGAAATAGTAGCCTTCTCCTTCTCGGTGGTGCGGATGATGTTGGGCTTGACGGTCTCCTGCACACCCCAGTCATCGGCCGAGAGCTCCGTCTCGAGCGAGATCTTGGCCACGCCCAGCGGGCGAGCAGCTCCATTCTCTACAGGCTCGTTTGGCGTGAACAGCGGGTTGATGCACGCCTGCGACGGCTGGATGTAGTCGTTCAGATCGCCTAGAAACACAGACGCCTGCACATGCACACGCATATACAGAAAAGGATGTTGCAGTGAGACCAGTGCTACATCATCCAGTCAATGGTTGCCACGGGACACGCACCATCGTTTCTCCGCGTTTCTTCCACTGTGAACGTCTTGGCGCTTGAGCAAACGCTTGCTTTTTAGTTTGGACATGCTATTGGTTCCGCAATCAATGGAGCTCACCCATTCACCCACATCCTGGTGGGTTTATTCATGTGTGCTTTTATCGGCTCGAAACACCCTGGTGAATTCATCCGTGAGTGGTTTTTGACGGCTCGAGCCGGCTCGAATCTGACATCCCAAAACAGGTTTTGACAGCTTAACCCTTTCGCGTCCGGACGTGTACATTTTACACGTTCGAGACCTGTTTTCAAAAACGTCGCGAAATGACCCCATCAAACGTGCGAATTTACACGTTTTACAAAAAAACTTCTTCAACACGATTTTTGTAGTCAAGAACCAACACTAATTTTAAACTTCAAGCAATATGATTGGTCATCTCTTCAAATTAATATCAAGTGTGAGTTTTAATCTTGAAAAAATGTAGTACCGTACTCATTTATAAAGTACTTCCTCCATCCAATAATTATATGGCAACTTGCATTTAGTGTGGACCATACAACAATGCCACCGTGCTACATGCATCCTATCGGCTATAAATACTGAAGCTGGCGACTGGCAATTCGCTTGTTTTGGATCAATAAAAAAGGCGGGAACTCATTCCCGCTCGTGCAAAGGCGACGCTCAATTTGCTTTTGCGCTGGGCGAGCACCATGCCGTGGTCTCGTCAAGCGACGGACGTGAGCGATAACTAGTGCATGCAGATTCTGGCGCATCTGTGTAAATTTGCAACCAAAGGAGTGCTTGAGCGTGGCGCCATCAAGGAGACAGCTGTGTTGTTCCAGCGCAGTCGTTCGAAGATCAAGGACTTGTGGCGCACCAAAAGCGCAGCCCCTCGCAGCAAGCACGCCGGCCGCCCGACCGTGTATACTGCTGAGGTGATGAAGGCAAGGATGAAGGCTGCAGCAAAAGAGCATCGCACTACTGTTCGTGACGTCGCCGGCGCGACCGGCATTTCAAAGGTGACTGTGCAGCGGAAGTTTAAAACGAAGGAGGGATACGGCGTGTGACGGTCGGTGCGCACGCCGCAGCTCCAGTGCTCAAAAAGTGAACCGCTATCGTCCGTACCCGCCTACGTACGCGACCTCCTTACACTCGCCGTCTGGTTGTCGCTGGAGGTTGCGATGTGGCTCTCGCAGGAGCTGGTGATGTGGCTGTCACTGAAGCTAGCGAGCTGGAAGTTGCTCGAGTTGGCTGTTGCTGGCGCTCGAGCAAGGTGCGTACGCGCGTCTTGATGTCGAGTCGTCCGCGCTGAAAAACGTGCCATCTTCTTAGCTTGTAGAAAACTCGCTCACTTGCATTATTGAAGCGAGATTCTACTTCATCTGTGATTTTCGTGCTACCCGCACGATCACAAGTGTCGTCGGTTTCTGCGCGTGCCTCGTCCACTGCCTACACGTACGCAACGACCGCGTCTTCCCAACCACGAAATCGAAGCCTTTGCGACCGCGCACGGATCCACCTGGAGCCAAATAGATCCATCGCGTCTCGAGGATGCCAGTGCCGCGACTCGAAGCTCTTCTCGCGGTCCACCCGGTTCGGCGCAGTCGTGCCCACGCACCGCTGCAACATGCACACATCCACGGATGAGACAAATTCCCCTCTATATATTCAGCACACTCCAGTCGTATCTGAACCCGGTTCGACAGCGAAGTGTCGGGTGGAGGCTGGTGATGACGCTTTTGGTTGGTGGCTTCGTTCTCGGTCTCATCCCGGCGACGCTTTTGCCTCTCCATCATCTTCTGCTTCGTTGATCACCAAACGGGGAACGGACGGGAAAAGGGCGCGCGCTGCTTGCCACTCACTTTTTTTAAAAGGAGCAGTCCAGCTTTATCTCGTTTATTTTTATCTTGCCTATTTTTATCTCCCAATAATTATGGCCCTACCCCATCCTGAGATTGGAATCAGGCAAAAATTTGAAATTTCTGAAATCGCAGGTCGCATATGAATTAAAATATTTGCCACACTTTCGATACAAACTCCTATTTATGTGGTTTCGAATTTTGTATAATATAATGTCAAAATGATCACATCTTATATTATACAAGATCGGTAATTGGGGGTTAAGATATTGTGCCTTTCATCCATTCTGTCTTGCTATAAAACAACGAATTACAGTACCCGCACCGGTTTTGAGTAAATTTTTGAGTAAGTAAATAGATTGCACCCGGATATAAACTTCGGCAGGTGCTTTAGTTTGGGAGATACTCAAAAGCGCTTTTTGTGCTTTTGTATGGAGAGCGAACTATCCCGAACTACATTTGCTCAAAAATAATCGTGGTATGGCCTTTTTCTATCCCGTGAGTAAAGGGGTCCTGCAAAAATGAATACTTTCGGAAGCTATTTACTTACTCACAATTTACTCACCACGGTGTAGGTGCTCTTACCAGTGCTGCACATCGTTTTACTGTTCTATTCAATCTTAATTCAACGCCAGCTCATGAATGAGCTCGTCGTACGTTGTTTTACCATCGTCGAATAAGCTAAACGTTGTTAGGATTGGGAATTAGCTTATCTATCGTTGGAATGGCGCTTTTCTACCACCATTCCCGCGCCATTGGCTTCAAAACCACGCTACGCGCCCAATAGAGGTCATGCTTAACTTCACCTTTATTCAAGTCTAAATGAATGAATTAGACTTACTTAAGTATAAATCAACAAATAACGACTTGATTTAGACAAAATAAGTGAAGAGCACAATAAATAAAAAGCTATCTATTGATTCATAATAGGCTGACTGTGTCCATACGTGCGTGCGTGCGTGCAAACCAGTGGAATCTGGTCAAATCATATCATAAGCAGCGCTGAGCCTGAGCCACACATGTTGTACCGACCGTAACCACCTTTTTGCTTTTCATCACGAATAGTGTGTCTACATTTTGCTGTCGACTCTATGTACTTGGATCAAAGGTATCAAATAAATCAGGTCAATTATTTTATATATAAAGGTTTCTTTGCTTAGATATAAAACTCAAATCATATTTGCAAAGGCTTGCTATTGTAATCAGGCCAATGAAAACCGCGCGTTCGTGAAATAAGGGACAGCCTGAAAGCTGACCAGCAGCCTTGTACAGACCCAACTGGCTCCTTTTGTTCACAAAAAATGGGTGCCGATACAAATGCCCATACAGATTTCGCCAAGTCAGCCCCCGTCTCTCTCTCTCTGTTGTTCTTTCCACACAGTGCGGAAAGCAGGAACTCGCGGAAAGGAAACAAACGCAGAGCAGTTTTCCCGTCTCTTTATTCGCCGCGCGCGCAGTGACGAGAGAGATCAAGCGAGCGTCTCCGCGTGTGAGTCGTGACTGTGGTGGCGTGAAGCGGATACAGGGTGAACAGGCGAGTGTGGACGGACGTCAAGCAGAACGCAGACAAGCTGGCGCCTGCGACGACAGCAAACGAAGGCGCGCGCGGGGGAGAAGTCGCAGCGAAGAATGACAAGATGGGTCGCCACTGGACTCTAGCCCCTCGCGCGAAGACATGCTCACGGCGGCGGACGACTGTGAACAAGCTATTTAAGAGCGGTGCGCTCGCGTGCGTCGGCTTGATCTCCTTGTTCAGCGGCGCGTTTATTCAGACGACAGCAGGTGCGTTCGGCGTGCTGGGTTGAGTTGTGTCGGTGGCTCTATATGCTGATCTGTTGTCTGTATGTGGTTTGTGACGTCGATTGTATACAGCGGCGGATGCGTTTCCAGACAAGATTGGCTACAACTGCGTGACTGCCAAGTGTGTGTTTAACAGCGGCGACTACGCGCAGAGCAAGTATGCCGACGGCCTCTCGTGCATGAAAGGCTGCGGGCAGTCGGAGATCCAGGGCATCGACACCGCGCTCACCGATATCCCGTTGATGACGATCAGCTCGTCGCTGAAAGGGACGTGCACGAATTGCTCGCTGGTCGTGGAGACGACGTGGAACTTCCCGGAGATGCTCGACACGTACGACCTGACCGAGGACTCTCTCAACAGCAAATCGTGTAACTTCACGGCGACGATGGAGATCAACGCGCCGCAGCTCTGGGTCCTCGAGGGCAGTTCATCAAACTGCTACATCAATGACCACTTGGTGACATGTCGGCGTGATGGGAACAAGACTTTGGTGAACCTGAACTCGACCATGCTTGCTGCGCTCTCCGTTCCCGAGAAGGAGTACGTATTCTCGGTTGATCACGTCTCGACGCGTCTCGGGCCAGGGACGAAGTCAGACTTGACAGCTCTGAACGTGAAGTTCGACGGCACGGGCTGCCGCGCGACGACACAGGCCTCCACGGCCCCACGACAGGTGTTTAATCTGGAGCTCACCTCCAACTCGTACAAGCTCATCGGGATGTTCACAGACACCGCCATGGAGGCTTCAGATCCGCACGTGATGAGCAACACTTCCGTGAGCATGACTTTCACCAGTGGAGCGGTGCTGCGAGCCGGCGCGTTCATCCTGCTACGAGTCGCGAAAACGGTGGAACCCGACTTCTCGACGCTGATCAAGGACGTCAACGCTGCTCGTATGCAGCACAAAGGGAAAGAGGTGCCGTTAACTCTCTTTGTGGGGAAGTCGAACATCTCGTTCACGATTCCGGACTCGTTCGTGGGCGACATCAACAACGGAGACAGGCTGAACATCACATTCGACAACTTCAAGAACCCGTCGAACGACTCGATGACGATCGAGAAGTGCTACCTGTCTGCCTACCAGGGCTTGGCGTCTGCTGTCGATACCTCGCCGATCCCGTTCTACACAGTGGAGAAAGGTATGTGAAGCACGCATATCATCAGTTGCTTTTGGCTTTGACAGATGGACTCATCGTGTTTTCTTTGTGTATTGACTACAACAGCAAATCGCGAGCGAATCGCCTCTCGCCTTGACTATGCCACAATCGTAATCTTCGGCGTGTGCTTTCTGTTCTCGCTGGTGATCATTCGATGGGTGAGTTGTATACAATCTGTTGCATTCAATGTCTCAGTCTTTGTGTTCTCTGGCTCACATTTGCTTTCGCTTCTGTTGACAATTTACAGCACGGGTTGCCGCTGACCATGACGACACTCTGGACCGACATGGTCGCGATCTCAGCGTTGTTCTCCTTTGCAGCAGGCTGCGGTGGGTACCTTGTGTGGGTGATCCAGCCGTCGAAAGCCTACGTACATTGGTACACTGCGCAGTACTTCTTCAACACCATGATGATCCTGTCGCTGTGCTTCCACTGGGCGAGCGTGCTGTCGTTCAAGAGCTTCAAGAAGCTGTCGTGGAAGTCTCCTGCTGTCCTCGGGTACCTCATAGCGAACGCAGCTGTGATTGCCCTGATCATTTCGCTGTCGATTGCCGCTGACGACGACCTTCGCTGCGTCTTCGACGAGCAGTCACTGCAGTGTTCATCTGAAGAAGAGTGCACAGGAAGTCTGGCTGCAGAAGGAAAAGTGGTTCGCGATGCAGTTCGAGCGTGCGACATCCAGTCGTTTTACTTGGTCTTCGGTGCCGGCTTCGTCATGTGCACGCTGATGCTGATGATTCTCGGTTGCATGGTGATGAGCCGAGGTCGTTCGTTGATGCTGAATGAGGACCCATCGGAGCCGCGAATTCGACATTCGCTCACGATTTTCTACGTCATCATCGCGACCACGTGTGTGCTGTACATTTCGTGTCAAGTGATCTACATCGCGCAGTACGTCTCTGGTCGTGGCGGGAGTGGTGAGCTGTCGGATTTGGTGTGGTACATCTTCATTGTGTGGCTGCCGCACGGACTCCCTCCGCTGCTGCTGCTGTTCCTCCAGTGGAACCCAAGCACCGAGAACTTCCACCACGAAGAGCCTGAATCGATTGACCAGTCGTCGAAGGAAGACGTGTTCAACATCACTCCTCGCTCATCGGGATCGTCACCTCACATGCCGTACTCGAAGCTTTTGCGTGACCGCATCAGCATGGGCGAGTCCATGATCAACGGCGACGAACCTGGCAATAAACTCCGGTTGATCGTGCGTCTCAAGCTTCCAGCCAACTTTGACCGCGCCTGCTTCGTGTCGCTCGATTTCTTCTCGTCGAAGGATCCGATCAATGGGACCAACTCGCTTGCCACCATTTGCAGAAAGGCTCAATGGAAGTGCGTTGGAACAACGGAACCAGTTGGTGTGGCAGGCGAGACCGAATCGGCATTGAGCAGCAACGGCGCGTCGAATTCGATCTTTCCTTTCGTTGCAGTGCTCGAAGTTCCAGTCGTTGGGCATGCGTCAAACACCGTGCTCCGGTTTTTAGTTCATGCGAGCACGATTGGAAAGCGCGACACGGGTCACAACTTCGCCTCGAACTACCTGGATGGACAAACAAACACCTTTGGAAATGGCGGATCGGGCTCGAAGAACGAAGCTCCAGCGACGCAGCTTTCGTACCAGATGACGATGTTCCACCCGCTGCTCGAGTTTGTGACGTCGTCTCAAGCAGTCCTTGACGCCGCTGCTAGCGGTCAGCCGCTGAATATTCACCCGACGGACGAACACACCTGCACGGTCTTGGAGGAGCACCCTTCATTGCAACGAGAAATCGACGTGATGCTTCAAGGAAATATGAACAATGCTGAGCTGAGTGTGCAGACAGTGATGATGCCAGGTGAGATGTCTACAAAGGAAGACGTTTCGTCGCACAAGCAAATTGGCAACATCATCCGCTTCTTCCAGTACGACACGGAAGATGGTGGCGGTGGTCTCGTCGTCGAAGACTTGCAAGAGAGTGTGTATGCCAATGCGATTCCTCGGCAGCTCCTCGAGTTGCTTGCTGTTGAACGACAGGAGCAGGCTGAGAAGGCGAGAGAAGACTTGCATGCTTTCTTGGGGCAGAAGAAGGACAAGCAGACTCGTGGGTTCTACGGAACGCTCATCGGTCAGATTCAGGATGAAGGTGACACTGCAATTGCGCGAGAGTGGCTGGAGAACCGTCTGAAGAAGAGGAAGGAGTACGTGTCGATGATCCGGAAGAACATTCAGTACCTGGTGAACCGCGACAAGCACAAGCAGTATTTCAAGGCGAGCGTGGAGAAGAAGTCCGAAGACTTGCGTTTTGTGCCGATCAACCTGCACATCCAAGATCTCCTGATCGGACCGACCAACTCCTTCATTAACGACGAGAAGAGGCGTACTTCGAAGGAGGTCTCGGTGTACGACTTTACAACAGTCGGTGCTCCGGCGGCGCATTGCCTCAAATTCAACAAGGGTGGTATTCTCTCGTTCCAAGTGAAGTTGAAGAAGCTGCAGGCAAAGATCAGTGAGTCGGATCTGGACATCTCGAAGTGGCCAGAAGAGATTCGAGAGTACGACGATCTTCAGTGGGACTTGCAGCTTCGCATGGACTGCGCGTTCGCACAAGCATTAGCAGCACTGACGTGCAGTTTTGTACGCAAGGTGGAAGTCGCGATCCAAAATCCTGACATTGTGAAGGGAGAAGACATGCTGTGCCAGATGTCGACGCTGGGTTTCCTGTTCCACGTCGAGTCGCTTCTCTCGACTCACGGCAAAGAGATCGGTATGCTCGAAGACATGGCTGGCTCAGTGGCGAACTTGTCGTGTGTGGCGTTCGTGATTCAAGATGTTCGGGACAAGCCATCGAACCGTTTCTCGTTCCGTATGTCTCGCAAGAAGGACATGAGCGACGAAGCCGGAATTGTCAAGGTCACCGTCTCGCACAGGAACAGTCGCGGTACAAAGCGTTCTCCGATCAAGTACATCGTTACTGTCCAAGTGGCCACAGCCGAGGTTGAGCTGCCTGATCGTCTCGCGAGCGGTGGAGAAATCACTGTCACACCGTTGCTGTTCACTCAGGGCATCAATGAAATGCAGACGATTGCGAACAACACGGAGCGCGCGAAGACGGAGCTGCAGGACATGATCAACATCAACAACCTCCGACCGCTGAAGGCTTTCTGCGAGAAGTACTGCCGCCTAACTGTTGCACTGCCAACGAATTCAGGCAACTATGTGCGCGGATCCCATCGGTATCGCAACATGAACCAAGCTCCGATGAAGTTGACAGAGGACCAGGTCACACAAGAGTTCCGAGCGCTGGAAACTTCAGTTCTCGATGCCGCACAGAGTTTGGTGAAAACGAAGCGTCCTGAAATCCTGAAACGATCTGCAGACTTGTGTCGCGAACTGGGCGGCGGTCGCGTGACTGTGTGTAAGAGTGCCAAGGATCGCACTGCGATGTCTGTGACGTTGGAACAGGTCCGCATTCTGCACCGCCATCACGATCTGCCCGATAACCGCATCCCTGCGACGGTGTCTGTCATGCGAAGCCATGGCGTGCGTATCGAGAATGCTTTGAAGAACACGGGCAAGCGGCAGTTCGCGTTCAACAAGCTCCAGCGGTCGTTACTTCCGGAGGACTACCGCTGTCCAGACCAAGTCGGAGGCACGGGTAACGTCAGCTAAGAATGCTGTGAGGTGCCAGCGAGAGTGAGGTGTGTGGTGATGAAGAGGAGGATGCGAATGATACAGTAGCTTATTATGTTAGGTTTGTTTAGAGACCATGCAATTATTCGGAGGGAGGGCGTGGTGCGTGAGCCAGTTTTCCATTTCTATATAACGTTAATGATGATGTTTTGGGGAAAAATGAGAAACGGTAGATGAACTCTTCAGTCAGCTGCCTGTCTGACTGCATGTGCTTTGGAGATATCTGGCGTCGCTTTTTCATCACAGGTCGTTGAAATTCAGCTGCGTCACGAAAGCGTAGGACTTGTCTTCTTTGCCGTTGGGGCTCGTCGTAAGCGCGTTCGGGCGCGTCGGAGAGGTCGACAGCCGCGTGTCCGCATCCAGCTGGTTGCGTTTCCGCAGCTTCGACATCATCTCCTCGTCCGAGATGCCCTTCTCCGCCGCCACTTTCTGCTTCTCCGCCAACTACAGAGCCAACAACAACAGCGTTAACACTGCTATAAGATGAAGAAGAGCCCAAGTGATGCATAGCTAGGCTCACCTCTTTCTTGCGCATGACCTCGGAGAAATGGCGCGAGCTACTCATCTTGAGGATGTCTCGCGACGGCACCAGCACGTCGATGTGGTCACTGCCACTCTCCGAGACGGCCGAGCCGTCGGATCGCGCTGAATCCAGCGAGTCTTCGCGGTTGAACTGCAGCTGGCGGCTGAATGGAACCCCTGGACGCACACGGATGTTGTTTCGATGGAGAACCGGGTCGCTGTTCATCGTAGGCGACCATGGGGCGTTGCGGTCATCCAGATCCGCGCGTGAGCTTCCGTCTTCGTACGTCTCTTCGCTCTCGCCACCGTTTCCACCACTGCCACCAAAGCCACCAAAACTGTTGACGGAACTGTTCTGCTGGCTGACCAGCTCGAGCATCTTGGTCAGCTTGAGCTCAGCGATCGCCAGGCAATCCGCGTGCTCCCCTCGTGCACCACCTGGAATGCCAGATGTGCTGCTGCTGAGCAGGCTGCTGGCATTCTCTAGGCTTGTGACATCGAGCACATCGTCAAAGGCCTGCAGTCGCTGGGCTAATCCGAAAGAACCTTGTCGCACGCCGGTGATCACACCGTCCAGGCGCTCGTAGCCTGCTTTGTTGACCTTTAGCGTTGCCTTGGACTGCTGGATCTCGTTCTCCAGTGTGTTGTACACCTCTCTGTTGAGCTCGATGCCTCCGATGCCAGACGCCTTGAGCTCGTTGAGTGCCTGGAGCGCTTGCTCTTTCTCCTGGCGGACAGCGATGAGTCTTGCCTCGGCTTGCGCTTTCTCCTTCTCCAGTGACGTTGTCGTCGTACCTTGTGCAAGCAATTTCTCCACAACTTCCTCCAATGAGGTCGCACCAGCTGCTAGCTTGAGCTGATCCAGCACCTCCTCATAATCTGCTGCTTTCTGAGACTTTGTCAGGTTTGCGAGATGCAACGCCTCGTTCGCCCGCTCTCGACTCTCTATGGATCGCAGTAATCGCGCCTCTTCTTCTGCTGAGAGGTCTCCACGGAGCTCTGCGGCGATCTCTGCACGCTCCTGGACTCGCTGAAGGCGCCACGCCTCCATTTTCTGCGAATTCCTGGCTCGAACCTCGTGATCTCCAAGCTCTCGCGCGCGTGCTTTACGCTCAACTTGGATCTGTAATTGCACTCTGTCAAGTACAGCACAAGACATTGTGATGAGCCACGACTTGATAAAAGTTCAGCAAACTAGTAACTCGCATACAGACAACTAGCGAGAACGTACTCTTGCAGAAAGTGGACGGCACGAGCTTTACCAGCCTCGAGCTGGCGACAGAGCAGCTTCACTTCGTCTGCTTCGTGTAAGCTCTCATCGACTGCCTTCGACATGGCGACCACATGCGCATCCACGCGTAGCTGATTTGTCTGTAGACGCCGCAGCATGTGCTCGAGCTGCCGCCGCAAGTGCATCTGCTCTTCCATGGACGCGGTGCATTCGGAGATGTCCTGCTTGATCTTGTTGTTCTTCTTCGAGATCGGCGTTTCCTGATTCTGTATGCGACTGAGCTCTTGTGTCTCCAGCTGGAGTGCTCGTAGCTCATCCTAACAACCAAAAGAGCTGTCAGTCATAATGAAGACAAATATGCAGTGCATAGCACTGAACTATTTTACGCACCAGTAATGTGTTGAGCTCTTTCTGTCGCCTCTCAACCATCATCTTCTGCTCGTTGAACTTGCGGGCGTTCAGGTTCACGCCGTCTTCAAGACACTCGATGTCCTTTTGTCCGGTGTCTGTCTCGGGAACTGAGCCTCCGGGCGAGCTCTCGTGCAAACTGCGCAAGGAGGTCGACATGGCGGATTCTCGATTCGGGAGCACGATAGGCGAGTTCGCCTTTCGCACAGCCTCAACGAGCTCTCGCTTCGCCGTGATCTTCTTTAGCTTGTGGCTCGCGAGCAGCGTGCTGTTGTTGTTATTGTTGCTGCTACTGTTATTGTTGTTGTTGCTCATGGGCGTGTCGTAGTTGCTTGCAGGCGAGTCGCCGATGGGGAGGAGTCGAAGGCGACCCGACATGACCCCTCGTTTCTTCATCTGCTTGTCATTCTTCTTCAGCGGTGTTGTCTGCATGGACATGCAGGCGTTGGTGTTAGCTTATACCATCCACTATGACAGCCAAATTCAATCAAGCAATAGCAAACGAACCGCAATAGACGACAGGTCGGTGAACTCGGTCGCCATGGCTGAAGCGATTTACTTGAAAGAAGATGCCCGGTCGATCAGCTGCGCTTCATTCTCAGACTCCCCAAGTGTTCTCTATCGCGGAGCACTGCACTCCGGCCGCAAAACCTTCCCGTCCTCGACAGGATGGCAGCACTGGGGCCTTGGACTGAAGCGCAGAGCCAAATGAGAGCGCGGCGGGAGGCGAAACCACTGCGTACAATAATAAAGTGTGTGAGCGCAAAAATAGTCTTCTTGTTTTTGTGAGCACATATCACCAGCATTCATATTCGCTCATCGACTTGTTTGTTAATCCGCTGCCTTGAGGTTCAGTTCTCTCAGATTTGAAAATGTCGAGCTTACCTGCAAAGTCAGCGACGAATGCTGGAGTCTCGTGGGAACTTGACAAGACCGAGGCTGATGTCTGGAGCATCTGGTACGCTGCCAGGTTCGGAAAAGCCGAGCGAGTGCGCTTCATCTTGAATCGCAACAAAACTGGTGCCTCAGTCGACGAACGAGAACCGGTAGATGAACTACAATGCACTCGCTATAGTGGATGAACACCGTCTTGTTGAATCATTCATTGTGCCTGACGGATCTTCTTCGATTGATCGACTGGTTCACAGGGAACGCAATGGTCCGCCTTGCATTTCGCGTGCCGGTTCGGGCACTTTGATGTCGTTCAGCTGCTCGTCGACCACGGAGCTCGCCTCGAACTGGCAGACGAGGTCTTGATGCACCGTGTCCGTAGTCTTCGTGCCTTCTCTTCAACTGAAGCTTTTGTTTCATGGACGCGTTGTAGAATGGGAACACGCCGCTGCATCTTGCTGCTGGATGGGGGAACCTCCGCTGCTGCGTGCTGATGCTGCAAGCTGGAGCCGACGTTTCTGCGATGAACCATTCTAAGCAAACACCGTTAGCCGTCGCGAGAGCGCTGGCGAGAAGAGACCACATCCAGCTCCTTAACCGATGGCAGCCACTTCAGCTCACCGCGACAGGTTCTACACACTCTTGACCCACACGACACTGCAGCCCAGTAATGCTGACGTGGTTCATAACTCGCTTTGCCTTGTCTCCAGAGCTGGAAGAGCAAGGAATGCAGCGCCTCGCACGCGAAGCTGAGCCCACGTTTGTATTCCTGGCAGCTTTGCAGAAAGCGTCGAGCGAGGAGCTCAATCCATCGATCCGTTCGGAGCTACACGCTCTCCACTCCAAGGTTCATTCGTTCGGAGAAGAGCACCCGGGACTACTCATCACGTTCGCCAAACTGGGAACTCTCTATCGGTGAGTGGCTGCGCTTCAATTCTGCTACTGATCTCCGATAGCTCCAGTGACGAAAGGCTGACTGAGAAACTCCATTCGCTTTTGCTACTTAGCGAAAGCAACCGCGTGGAGGAGGCGCTGGAGATGACGGATCGCGGCCTCAGTCTCTGCGAGGTGATACGAGGCGAGCGCCACTCCGAGACAGCCACCTGGCTTAATAACACGGGGGAACTCCTGCTTCTCCAGCAGCGCTACCGTGAAAGCTGCCACTTCTTCTCGAAAGCACACAGCGTCTTCTCCGAGTACACGCAGTCGCTTTTTTGTCTTTCGATATCCCTCCCTTGAGGACTTGGGCAGCAACTCACTTGGACTCTTCTGATGCAAATGAAGGCTGAAGGGAGAAAGCGACCACGAAGCGCTCACTGCACTGGAAAATGCTGCGATCGCTCACCACACTGCGGGAGACACCGCGGCAACCATCTCGCTTCTCCAGCAGCTTCTCGTCCTTTTGCACAAGCGCTACCACGGCGGCTACAACGACAAAGTGCTCGAGCTCTCGTTCGTTCTCGCATCCGCTCTGCTCGCACAGGTTTGTGAAACAACACTCGTTTAGTTGTGTGTTTCTGTTGCCATGGTGCTCACTTACCACTCTACGCTCCCAGAAGCGCGTGGCAGAGGCGAAAGCGATCTATGAGGACTGCTTGATTCAGGTCGAGTCGCTTGCAACACCGACACCACGAGATGAGCACCACACTCGTGTCATGTGCTGCATTGAAGGCATCGGCAAGTGTTGGTTCCTTCTCAGCGACTTTCAGGTGCGCTCTTGTGCCGCTTTCTCCTATTTGTCAATGTGTCGTCGCCTCTGAGGTCGCATTCTCACTCTTTACGCCGACTTAGAGAGCCGAGGAGCTTTTCACTAGCACGCTGCGCATGTCTACTGCATTCCAGCAGCAGCAGCCGTCATCCGCTCCAGCCAATGTGCGCCTTGCAGCAGAGCAACAGCGCGCGCATCGGAACGTCGCCATGGTCGCCATCGCCAAGAAGTCCGCACTCGCGGTTGAAGGGAAACTTCAACGTTGGCGGAAACAACCGGTACAGCACCGGTATGCGATATGATAGATCATGAAAAATCTACTATACAGCATGTATTGACATTTTCAAACACAGATAAGGACATACGTTAAGCAAGATCAACTTCGAAATTTGATTATGCACTTCTGTGTATTCAGCAATATTGATACACTGAACGCCTCAGAAGATCACCAACTTACCATGAGTACCAACACGATTATGTAAGCGACCTTCCTTTTTATTGCGGGTCATGTGATCCAAGTAAACTTAGCGCACCCGACACCCTCGAAGTAGGCATCTCCTGCTACCCGAGCTCGAAGAGCCCAGGTGAGTAAGTGTTCGTTCTTAAGGAAGATGTTGGGCGCGGCGTTCACGTCTCGGTCCATCGTCAGCTCGCAGCTCGAACAATGGAAGACCTTCTCGTGCGTGATCTTGCGGTTGATTCTCCCGCAATAAGAGCACGTCTTCGTCGTGTAGTGCTCTTCGCACACGACCATCAAAGTCCGAGCCGTCTGGAGAGCGTTTGCGCTTGATCGACTTCATCATTAGACAGCGAGATCGTTTGCGGGGATCTTGTGGTGTTTGCCGCTGGCGTGACAGACACAAACCAGACAGCTTCCTCCTCTTCCCTGACACGCTGCTCCTGGATCTTGCCGTTAAATGTGAGACT
>JAASGT010001099.1:0-11330 GCA_023334315.1 Globisporangium alternatum | reverse complement strand
CATAACAGCTTTTCAATTCAGTTGCAAATTTGCGTTCAAGCACTCAAGTCTTCTTCCCTCCAAGTCGGGACGCTTCCTCACTACGCACAAGCGTGCAAGCCGTGTTTGAGGGACTGTCGTTGTACAGCGCCCTCTTACATCAAAGCTATAGCGCGCTCCACCGCCTGAACCACGTAGTCGGGGAGTGGCTTGCTGCGTCGCTTCTTGCGCACGTCGGTGTACGTGCCTGAACATGCTCAGATATTGAAACAAACTATTGAGAATGACGTCCACAATATACGCTCGAGAAAGACAACTTACTTTTGCCATTCGCGGCCACGGAAGTCACTTTGTCGCCGTCTTCATCGCCAGTTTGCTCTGCGTCGGGTTCTGTTTAGACATATGCACAGTTAGACACATCTCAAGCGCCTAAATCGCAAATCGCGCGCTCATCGAAGTCGTCATCAGCTTCTTCGTCGGGCACCGCACTCGCTCTCACGCGCGCACTTCGGGATTTCGCTTTCCGTGTGGCGGTCGCCGCTACAGCCTGTAGGAGTTCCTTCTCACGCATCGCTTGTATCATGGCCGAGAAAACCATGCTTGTGCCGTTGGCACTCTTTTCGAAATTGAGCACCTATTCGACATTCGGGGGATTCGCACTTATGATGTTACTTCACGGTACTTTTTATTGAGGTTGCAGGAGAGGGATGGTGCCACATGGTATAGATGTGGTGATCTAATTGTAAATACCTGCGGTGATACAGTGGTGCGCAAAAGTTTGTCCGCACTCCAGTTTTTTTGTGCTCGGTTGCTTCCTTCGCGATTCAGAAAATGCTGTTTGGATATATGGAGCGATGGACCAATAAAAAAACAGATGTACCTGCGGTGAAATTTACGGGATCATAAAAATTGTAAAACCGAATCAGATTTGGATAGATGACATACTCTCGTTTCCAAGCCTTTATATTTGCAAAACTGACCCTCGATATTAAATGTGTTATTGCTCTGGTTTATATCACAAAGGGAAGGCCATATTTTCTTTCTTTTGGGGATGCGTTTCACGGATAATCAGAGGTTGATTTACACGCGTTATGCGAGGAAGCGCATCCGATGGACAATGTAGCGCGCAAAACCGTTTTCTGTACTGAAAGCAAGTATTATGAAGCCGCAGCGACGATGTGTCAAGCCTTTTTATCAATGTTAAAAAGGCAACTTAGATTTGTATCTTGAGTTGGATTACATGGACTATTTAAAAGTTAAAGGTTACGCATCGCATCGAGGTTTTGATCATCGTTCGATGATGGCCATCATGGCGACGAATGCTCTCGCCCCTCATTGCAGAATTCGACGCCCCGCTCACAACGCGATCTGCCGGTCACCGTCGCCACAGCCACCTCCTCTACTGCGATCTAAGATGCTGCTGCTCAGACGCACTGTCACGGCCATCGCCGCTACGCTGCTCGTGAGCTGCTCGACGACGGCGGTGGACGCGCACAAGCACACGTCGCTGCACAAGCTGCGCGACTTCCGTGGCCAGAGCTACCACGTGCATACGGACCCGAACGAGGGGCTCGCGGAAGTGCAGGCGCCCGTGCAGGAGAAGTACTACGAGGGCGCGCTACTCGACCACTTTGCGCCGCTCGCGGAACGCAAGTTCTGGAAGCAGCGTTACTTCGTCAACGAGGAGTTCTGGGCTGGACGCGACTACCCGGTGTTCGTCTCGATCGGTGGCGAGGGACCCGTGGGACCACGCGCGCTCACGAATCGCACGTTC
The DNA here is from genome assembly GCA_023334315.1 of Globisporangium alternatum. Lineage (NCBI taxonomy): Eukaryota > Oomycota > Peronosporomycetes > Pythiales > Pythiaceae > Globisporangium > Globisporangium alternatum. The sequence continues at coordinate 9,577 of JAASGT010001099.1, read as the reverse complement.
ATCAACGCGATGGCAAAGAAGCACCGCGCGCTGCTCGTGGCCGTGGAACACCGGTACTACGGCAAGTCGTTCCCGACGGAGGACATGAGTCTACCGAACCTGCGGTACCTGTCGAGCGAGCAGGCGCTGGCCGATCTCGCGCGCTTCCACGCATTCCTGAGCAGCGAATACGGCCTGAGCAACAACGCCAAGTGGGTTGGCTTTGGTGGCAGCTACCCGGGCAACCTGGCGGCGTGGCTCAAGCTCAAGTACCCGGCGCTCTTCGTCGGCACGATTGCGAGCTCGGCACCCGTGCTCGCGAAGACCGACTTCTCCGAGTACATGGAGGTCGTGGGCGACGGCCTGCGGTACTTTGGTGGCGGCGAGTGCTACCACGCGGTCGAAAAGTCGATCGTGGAACTGCGCAAGCTCATGGAGGGCGGCGCTGAGGACCGCAAGAAGATCGACGAGCTCTTCGTGCCGTGCTACCCGATGACGAACGAGTTTGACGACTCGGTCTTCGAAGGCGCTGTCATGGGCGCGTTCCAGGACATCGCGCAGTATAACACGCTTACCCCAGGCTGGCTCACGCTCACGGACGTGTGCGCGCACTTCACGAACGCCACCGCCAGCAGCTCGCCAATTGAGCGGCTCTCGACGTTCCTCAAGAAGACGCTTGTCAGTGACAAGACGTGCCTGGACTCGAAATTCGAGGGCGAGAAGAACGCGACGGTCGACATCTTGCGCGAGTCCAAGTTCGACGGCACGAGTAGCTCCCGCCAGTGGTTCTACCAGACGTGCAACGAATTCGGGTACTTCCAGACGTCCGCGAGCGCGCGCTCGCCCTTCCATGCGCTCAAGACCGTCACAGAGCAGAACGTGGGCGCCGAGATCTGCAAGCGCGTGTTCAAGATCGATGTGGCGCCGGACGTCGCGAGCACCAACATCGACTACGGCGCGCTCGCGATCACGGTCGAGAACGTCACGTTCCCGAGCGGCACGATCGATCCGTGGCACGCGCTCGCGGTGCAGAACTCGACGCTGCTCCACTCGCAGACCGCCACGTCGGTCTTCATCGAGGGCACGGCTCACTGCGCCGACATGTACTACCCAAGCGAGAAGGACGCACCGACGCTCCAGTGGGCGCACGCCAAGATCGCCGCCTCGATCGACCGCTACTTGGGCAAGAGCACTCCAGAGACCACGACGGCGGCGGCCCAAGTCGCCGTTGAGTAAACAGTCAGAGAGCTCTTCGTTGGCATTTTTCGGCTCTCTCTTCGAGAGTACTTTCAGTTTTGTATTGATTTTCGTGATTGACATGCGAATAATTTTTGCATCCTTTTGATAGTCATTTGCGTAAAGAATCATGACATGCCAACGAAATCATGACGAAACAATCCGAATTTCCATTTGTGTCCATGAGCAATGCCACCACGAGAGAAAATAGACGCACGCCCTGGGCAGTTTCTGTTGCTTCAGCGTGACGCCACATCTCTCTATTCAATCGATCGGCCTCCACCTTTGAGTCATCATAGATGAAGCGCGGCTCAAGCAAGGACCAGACGCTCAAGCTCTACGTGGTGGTGAAGAAGTACGACCGGCGCTACAACCTGCAGCGCGATGAGCACGTTCGACACAACTCGCTCGTCGAGTACTCGAAACGCAACCCTGACGAAGAAAATACGGTCATGGAGGCCCAGGTACGCTTTGTACTGACTTTAATGCAAGACCTCGTAATTACCCCCTCACGGCTTGTACCCCCTCCCCATGATGTGCAGTGGCGGATACGCGAAGCACACCAACGCGAGAAGTCCATCCAGAAGCGCGTCGTAGCTTTAATCAACTCTCTACTGGGAACTCCATGGACCCTACAGGGACCAAGTGTGATCCTGGGACACATCCTGCTCGGCAGTCATGAAGACGCCTCCAGTCGCGAGCAGCTCTACGACGCTGGGGTCACGCACATCTGCAACTGCGCCAAGCAGGTCAGCAATAGCTTCGAGGGCGAGTTCGTGTATATCAAGCTCAATCTCCACGACTCAACGAGCGAGGAGCTAATTCCGCACTTCCAGACCGTCGCAACGTTCCTCAAGCGCGTCGAGGTGCTCCGCGGACGGGCCCTCATCCACTGCATCTCAGGTATGGACTGACGATGACCGTGAGGTCGCCAACCAGATGCTAATAACTGCGACAGGTGTCTCTCGCTCGCCAGCTCTCTTGATCGCGTACCTGATGATCGACAAGCGGATGCGGCTGCTGGACGCTTACAACTTCGTGAGACGAAAGCGCCGCAGCATGCAGCCCAACCAAGCTTTTCGTCTACAGCTCGCCAAGTACGAGGTATGATATGACGTATGGCGCACTGCTCTTGGTGCTTTAGTCTCAAAGCACACAACAACTGACTGAATATTGTCTACTATGCAGATGATGCTTTTTGGGGCCTCCTCGGTCGCGAAAACCGAAGACAAGGACTGGAATTTTTGCGCTTGGAACGAGTTCAAGGCCGGTGGTGACCGAGGTTAATTGTTGTTGATATCACACTGAGCTCCAACGCAAAACTGAAGAAGCTCGGAATATTTATCGTTCAGTGCATCTATACATTGATGAACCCCATGGAACTGTTCTTATACTGATGTCAGCTGGGCTGGAGGCTCTGGCTTTGGCTGAGAGGTTAATCTCCTCAAGAGCTCGACTTTGACAGGGATCACCTGAGGTGCATACGCTGTTTCCTTGGCGGCTTCAGCGCGCTTGTCATCTTTTACGTCGTCGCTCGAGGCTTCCGAGTCAACGCAGAGCAAGAACCCGCAGCAGACGCTCTCAATCCCTTCTTCAAGCCCGCAGACGTCGCAGAGATCCCCGCAGGCGCCGTCGCAGCACTCAAAGTCACACTCGCAGTCGTACACGTCGATGTCGCAGGCGCAACAGCAGAGGTCCGAGTCGCAGGCGCCCCCAGCGTCCATTCTCAATTGATTAGTCAGTCCCAAGGGCAGCCGCAAGAGACGAAGAGAAGCCTCGACAGCACGCGAGAATGGTAACTGATCGTGATGGAGAGAATTGACGAGGCCTGAAGATCAGGACACAAGGTCTCGCTGGTTGGCTGGGCGATAAGTATTTTTGCATCCTTGGGGCGACCTTTCATAGACCCCAGCCAGATCTGAGTTTCACGATTCGTACTTTAACGGATCTGGATTCAACATGCCATCAGAAAGTCCAACCTCAAAGCGACCTTCTTGTCGGCAATTTCCTAATTGAAAGCGCGCTTTTGCCAACGTGAGAGCACAAACGAAGTGAAGGGCACGCGCCAAGATTCTTTCTCTGTGGCCCGGAATCTCGCACCATCACCGCCACCACAGAGCCCTTCAGGCGGCGGCGCCGTCGTGAACGAGCCTCGAAAAAAAGAACCCCACAACGCCACGAGGCGCTCGACCAGCACAAGCCACACAGCGACTATCAATCCCAAGCGCTCAGCTCCGCATCATGACCGAGCAGCTCCCTCTCCTCGTGCGCGACGATCAGCAGCCGCAGCTCCATGTGCCACTGCCGTCCTCGACGACCTCGTCAGCCGGCAGGCGCGCTGCATCTGCAGCGGCTCACTCGTTGCGCAAGCGCAAGTGGCTCGGGCGCGCGACCGTGAGCTTCGCGATCGCGCTGCTGGCCACTGTGGCGCTCATGGCGGCGGTCTCGTGGCCGTCGTCTGGCAGGCACACGGCCAAGTCCACGGAGCTCGAGACGATCATGGAGAACTACCGCGCGCGCAACTTCTCGGGCGTCGTGCGCCTGAGCCACAACGGCGAGCGCAAGTTCAGCGACTGGATGGGGCTCGCGAACGAGGAGTTCGCCGTGCCCATGGAGAAGCACAGCGTCTTCCCCGTCGGCAGCAACTCAAAGCTCTTCACGTCCGTCGCGATGCACCAGCTGCAGGAGCGCGGCCGCGTCAACCTCTCGCACGCGGTCAACGCGTACTTGGACACCACGGACTTTGCCAACTTTGGCTTTGCGAACCAGACGCACTGGTGTCCGCGTGTCGCTGGTGGAACTGTGGATGACGCGCCCTGTGAGAACGTCACGTTCGTGCAGCTGCTGAACATGGGCTCGGGTATGGGCGACGGCATGCTCTGCGATAACGCCATGGCGCCCTACTGCTCGCCTGCAGTATCAGGAAATGACCTCGCGCACTACAAGGGCTCGATCGCCAAGCACGTCGGCACGTTCATCAATGCGCCGCTGGCGTTCCGTCCCGGAGCCAACTACTCGTACTCGAACGCCAACTACGTGCTGCTCTCGTACCTCATTGAGAAGCTCAGCGACCAGAAGCTCGAGACGTACCTGAGCGAGCAGATCTTCACGAAGATCGGACTCAAGCACACATACTACGACCCGTACGCCGGCGAACGCCTCGTGCACCGTGGGTTTGTGAATCAGTACGCGAACTTCTACGTGCAGCTGGCGGTGCCAGACAGCGACGCAATGGCAGTCGCCGCAGCGAACAACGAAGAGCTCGAGACGCGCGAGTACCTGGCGACGGGCACGTGCAGCCCGAGCGTGAACAGCGGTGCGCTCAGCGGCGCCGGCGGTATCCACTCGACGGCCAAGGACATGCACCGCGTGTACAAGGATCTCTTCCTGCACCGCGGGCAGCAGTCCAAGGTGCTGAGGGAAGCGTCGATCCGCGCGCTGCTGCTCACGCGCAACTCCGTGCGCAGCGAGTACGCGCAAGGCATCGTCGTGGCCTTTGATGACGATGAAGTGGCCCGGGACGCGTGGCCGACCAAGATTTCGTACTGCGGCCGACTTAAGTGTGCGGTGACGTGCATGGCGATGCAGACGCTGGGCAACGACTCGGTGGTCGCGAGCGCGTTCACGAACCACGTCGAGTACACTTTTCAGACGAGCGACGCGTTCGCGCAGTGGCAGCCGACCGACGACAGCTACTTGCCTGTTGTTACCAGTAACAGCAGCAGCAATTCGACGGTTGGGAGCTTTGAGGTGGGCGACTACCATGTCGCCGACCTCTCGTGGGCGCTCCTGGACGTCTTCCTCGGGTACTTTAAGGCCACCGAGGGCAGCTAAGAGTGAGGCTGAGCGTGGATATGAGAGGCTAGTGTATTCGTGTGAGGTTCTGTAATTTGTTTATAATAAATGTGAGGATGTCATTGTTTGTTATTCTACAGCCTACTTTGAAATCAATTGAGACCTCTGAATCTGCATCAGAGGTCTTTTGGTTGTTTCCCCGTGAGTCGAAGTGCGTAAAGCTGGTTCGAGCGTGAGCCGATGAGGCACAGGTCGTCGATCACCGCTGGCGACGAGAAGAGCTCGCCGAGTGCTGGTCCACCAGCTGAGCTGCTGTTGACGCGTGTCAGAATCGCGCCCGTAGCTTCGTCGCACACGAAGAGCGTGCCATCGATCGTCGCGACACAGCACATGAGTTGCTTGACCTCTTGAGTTTCATATGCTGATGTCGATAATGAAGACGCCACTACGACTTCAAGAACTGATGGCGAACTGAAGATCGGGTTCCCCAGATCTGTGCTCCAGACCACGTGTCCATCCTGACAGGCCACTTTTCTCAACACGCCGTCATGTGAACCGAAGAGCAGCGCTTCTTCGTTTCGATCCCGACTCTTGTAGACACAGGGCGAGCTGAAAATGGGCTTGTGGGTCGTCACGCACCACTGAATTTCGCCATTGCGAGTGTCTAACGCGTACAAGTTGCCATCAGCACAGCCCACGAGCAGCCACTGCTGGTCCGCTGATACTGAATACGCGACGATGAGACTGGAAAATACAGGCGCTGGAAGCTGGCGAACCCAGGTTTGCTTGGGCTGAGGTGAGTCTGCCTGACTGGGATCGTCATCAGTATCATGGAGAGTTACGCAGCACACGGATCCTTTCGTGGACGCAAAGAACAGCTGACTGGACTCAGAAACGTACACTGGCGTGGAGAATAGGCTGCCGTTGTCTGCGATCTCGAGCTCCCATCGCTTGTCGCCACTAACCGAGTCAATGCCGTAGAGCTTGTGGTCGTAGGCGCCGCAGACGACGAGCTGCAGCGCATCGATCACCAACACAGCAGCCTTGATCGCGTCTCTGGCTTGGAAGACCCACTTCTCAACGCCAGTCGTGACGTCCAACGCGTAGAGCGCACCGCTGTAGGTGCCCACGAACAGAGTCTCATTGCACTCGCTCATGGCAGCCGAGGCTTCGATGCGGTCGTCCAGCTTCCGTTTCCAGATGACGCTGCCGTTGTTCGCGACGTCCACACAGGCAAACTCGGTCGAGTGGGAGCCGATCGTAACCCACGTGGTGATTTTGGTGGTGGTGGGCGTCTGCGTTGAGTCGTCAGCAATGCTACGGCGGATGACGAGCGGGGAGGCGTCGATGCATTTCCCCAAGTCCACTTGCCACGCCAACTCTACTCTCAGAGGTGCGATCGAAGTTGCTGAACAGGTGCTGGAAAGACTTGCGACAAACGTGTGCCCAGTTGAGGTGCGATTGCATCGCGAAAGCGACCAAACGTTCCTTTTCGTAACAGCGTCTGCCTCTGGAGTGTGCTGCTGATTGTATTTCGGTCGCTTACGTACCGGCGATGCTGATGGCGAAGCACCTCGTTCCAGAGCCTCCGCACCCGCTCGTTCAGTCGAATTTGCTGCTGAGATCACATGATCGCAATCAGCAGCAGCCTCACGATGAGATTGATCCATTGTTCGTCCTTCGAGTGACTTGACAATTTCTCCAAGTGTGACCGAGTGCTGCACAACCAAATTCAACAATGTTGAGATGACAGAGTTAATAAAACCATTCAGAGAAAAAGTTTGAAGTCTAGCAACTCGCAAGAGACTTACCAGCTCGTCCGGCTGAATCGTACAGCCGAATTCCTGCTGCAACTCCCAGCTGAGTAGCGTCGCGAGCAAGGAATTGCCACCGAGTTCCTGGAAAGTGCGGCTCATCCAGTCGCTGAGCTTGTCGCCATCTCGAATACCTAACACTTTCACCACTTGTGTCACCAGAAATGGCTTCGCACGGGAATGAGTCTGTCCACCGTGTGGTACAACGAAAGCCTCTTGATTTTTGATCCCTTGAATTGGTGTCATCTCTGTTTCGTAGAGTGCCTGCAGCGCCGCCCGATCCACTTTCCCACTCGAGAGGCGCTCGATAGAGTCGATTGACACCACCACTGCGTCTCGAGGCACGTACGCATCGCCAAACTTCGTCCTAATCCACTTGAACAGCCGAGCTTTTTCTGGATATCTCCGTAGTTTACTTGGTGATGACGACGAGCTTGAAACAGACTGGCTGTCGCCTTGAACGAGGAGGAACGCCACCATCGATTGACTGGTTAAGCCATACGAATTGGGATCCTTCATCGCCAGCACGACCACGTGGAGAATTTGATCACTACTGGTCCCCATCTCTTCAGCAGCGAGTGCAGCCTCGAGGATTCGCTCGACTGCCTCCAACTGAATGCGCTGTCCACGAATCTTAACGAGTGAATCGCGTCGCCCGCAGAAGAAGATGGAACCGCCCAGAACTCGGACGATGTCGCCCGTGCGGAACCAGACACTGTCATCTTCTTCAAAGGTCACCCACCGCTTCATTGCGTCGTCATCACTGCCGGCCACGGTTGGTGTTTCGCGGGTGTAGCCGAGAGCTAAGGCGCTTCCAGCTGCTAAAAGCTCACCTTCTACGGTTGTAGACTCGCTGATCTTCGAGAAAGACGTTGACTGGAGTTGAACATGTTCTGAGCCATTCACCTGAAGCCTGAGCATCGTATCTCCAATCCGGTTCTCAAGTTTCCCAATCGGAATTCCATGCTCTCTCCACAGAGAGAGATCAGTCATAGAGAGAGGCGCTTGGATCTTGAGCCACGTGATGTCGCCACTCACCTCGGTGCTTCCTAAACGCATTATCACAATGTATAAGTCTACTACAAGTCAATCAACACAGACTCAGAGTTCTGACGTTGGCTCACCGTACAGGTTGAGCAGCGTTGCGTGCGGCAACGTACTCGTGGCTTGGACCACAAGACTCAGTGGGAGCACTTCGCCACTGATCAGGATGTACTTTACACTCGTGAGCCCTCGCTGCAGTACCTTCACAGCACTAGACGACGTACTATACTTGAGCAGCAGGACCTCCAGGACGCTTGGCACGACTGTGAAGCGGGAGACCTGGCATCTCTCAACAGCCTGCAGGAATAGCTCGCTCTGGCTTAGAATCGCGTGAGCTGCTGGTTGAGAATCTGTCCTCTGCTGAAGGTGGACGAGCGGCACTCGCTGCAGCAGCGCGCCGAGGATCTCCCAGACCGAGTCCACAAACGAGAGCTTCGTCACGCGCACCACGCGTTCATTGTGGCGGTCGAACGGGAACTGCTGCCACATCCACTGCAGGCGGTTCAGAGCGCCCTTCCGCGTACCTAGCACACCCTTCGGCTGACCAGTTGAGCCAGACGTGTACAGGATGTACAGTGGTGCATCGCCATTATCATTGGAGCTTGCGGTCTCGTGGAGCGGCTCTGGTGCAGCTACTGACTGCGCTAATGAGAACACGCTCAGCGGTTGAAATACACCACGGGCATCCGACTCAACCACACACGGTGCGCTTCTCAGGAATCCACGGACGTTCTCAGTGAGGAACTGCGCGATCGCAGCCTCTGGTAGCGTCACGAGCGTGTTCACACCTGCGTCCTGAAACATGAAGATCTGCTGCGCGAGCGGCAGCGTCACGTCGATCGGCACGTACGCCCAGTGCTGTTCACGCACGACTGCGAGCACGAGCGCCGTTTCCTCCAGAGAGCACGGCGGCAGCGCGATGCCCACGATCAAGGGCGACGATGGTGGTGGTGATGGCGGCTGCAGGCAGTCGCGGACGGCGCTGATCCATGCGAAGAGCTCTGCGAGCGTGACGCTCGTGGCGCTGGCATTTTCGTTGCTGGGATCGTCGTCTAGGCGCCAGAGCGCGACGCTCTCGCCGCTCTGCTGCTGCGCCAAGTGCTTTACGAGTTGCTCCATCACGCATTGTTGCATTTCACTCACTTGGTTTCACTATGGTCTCGGTGTTGAAATGTTGTTTCACTTACTTTTACTATGGTAGATGGGCGAGTAGCAAACATCAACACTACAGTGAAACCAAGTGAAACAAAACGAAATGAATAATAATGCAAATATCCGTGCGAAATGAAATAAAGATATTTCTCATGACTAAATTAAACCCCCCTCCACGTATTGACGGATTTTATAAAGCATTCAGTAAAACCCAAAGACCGAAACCTCTTTGATTAGCATAACCTAACACTTATCAATCCAAAGATCGCTTTCGAACGCTCTCCAAACGAGACGGAGTACTGTGATTGGTCGAAGTACGTTCTCCGAACTCACAGAATGCTCTGACTGGTCGAACGTTTTGAGGCCAAAATTAACACCATATTTAAAATAGCTTGCCCCTGGTACAGTGCACGTAAAAAAATCAAGGACAGCAAAAAAAGTTGAATTATGTGGATTTTTTTCGAGTTTTGTGTTTGCGGACGAGCGTTTTTAGTATGTTAGAGAATAACAGATATAGGTTTATAGAGGGTGACAACATGATAGGGACAGAGCAAGAT
>JAASGT010001098.1:0-11332 GCA_023334315.1 Globisporangium alternatum | reverse complement strand
GAGCGCAAGGACATCCACCACCGATGGCATTGACGCGAGGAGGAGGCTCGAGCGATCAGCAAACGTAGCGCATTCCGATTCTTTTTGTTGTCTAGTCGGCAGCAAAGCGGTGATGGTTTCCATTTCTCCGTGTGCTCTCAGAGGGCAGTCGACCTCACTCTGCAAGATCATGCGAGGCCACAATTTTTATGATTCTATCGTTTCCTCCACGCCCAGAAAGTGAAAATTTGGCTTTGTCGGCTAGCATCAGCAGCTCGAGAGTTCGCGAGACGATGATGTCAAGTCCAGCCACAATCCTGAGTTCAGCATCGAAAACAAGAGAGCTCGGTGGCTGGCCCCAGTGGGATTTTCACGCCTTTTCGATCAGCTCACCGAGTCTCGGATCGGGAATTCGCAAACCCAACTCAAATCAAATCCTCCAGTCGGTCGCTTCGTCTGCTTGCTGTTGTTGTTCGTTGGTCTCTCCAGTTTGCGATTCTTGTGGTTTTGAAGCATCCGTCCGACGACGACGACAAGTAACGAGGCGAAGAAGAGTGCATCCCACTTCAACATCGTCCCTGACAAGAAAAAGAAAAGAGAGAGAAATCCAAGCATCAAACGCTTCTTCACTTGCAAGTGCGATCTCCCGAGTCCATCGGAGCCAAGAACCGAGGCTATGCAGGATCATACTGGAGGCAAATAGCCAATATTAGGCAGAGCTCACTTGTCATCTGCTTGGGCTTCAGGCGTCGACGCAACCACCACCGGTGGCCGTCTGTATTAGACGCGAGATGTCTGTCCGACGCCTGGCGAGCAAAACGGAGCCTCGTGGCGCGGAGAACGAGCGCAAAGAACTGCAAAACCGATCGCGACTTGAGTTTTACGGATCGGATGGCACGAAGCGAGCGTGAGCACACTCATCTGTATGCTCTCACAAAGTTCGCTCTGGTGGCGACCACCTGGTGCAATTGCAAAGGCGAAGCAATCGCTCGGCAACAAAGGAGAGCTGTGTCCGTACCATGCACGGCCTGCAATCCGCTCACCCGGTCTATGCACTTCTGTGCGCGGTTTTTGCGCTTGGGAACACGGGCTTTCAAGCTTACAGCTCGCTGCAACGTTGTTCGCACGAGCGAGTCACCTTCCTGCTGTCTAGGCATTATTGCTCTGGAGAAAGTTGCTTGTTTTGTAAAATTTACGAACATTGCAATTGCAAAGTGTGTGCAGCTCTTCACTTCGTCATAAATTCGAATTCCGTAATCCGTACAACTTCTTATAATGTGGAATATAAATGAAATATAATTATGTATGTAGCCCAGAAACACAAGATATGAGAAAAGGCGCAAGGCACCGGTCAGCTTACCCAAATCGAATTGTGTGCAAAGGTGTCAAGCTACATCACACTCTCGTTTATGGGCTTCTGCGTATACTCTAAGATGCTAAGAGCATCCACACCGGTTTTGAGTAAATTTTTGAGTCAGTAAATAGACTGCACCCGAATATAAACCTTGACAGATGCTTTAGTTCGGGAGATACTCAAAAGTGATTTTTTGTACTTTTTGTATGGGAGAGCGAACTATCCCAAACTACATCTGCTCAAAGTAATCGCAGTAGAGCCTTTTTCTAGTCCGTGAGTAAAGGGGTCCTACAAGAATGGATACTTTTCGGAAGCTATTTACTTACTCACAATTTACTCACTACCGGTGCGGGTGTTCTAAATTCAACTGACCATTCAAGTGTTGAATGGAATGCTTGAGTTGAGACTCGAGCTTTTCATAAAAACAAGTCCATAATTCCAAACTTTAATGCATTTTGTACCCCTTTTCTGTGAAAGTCGCGGTGGTTCGAAACGTGACGAGACAGGTTTTGGTTCGCTCATCTCCAGAGTACCCTTGTTACTCAATCCCCTCTCAAAATGGAATTCTTCCAAAGGCTCTTTTTACAACCTAAATCCACTCTTACAATAAGGTTTATGCAGGTCGGGTGACCTGCATAAATACATACTATTGAGTCTTCCCGTTCTTGTTCGTAACTCCCACCCTAGCCCGTACTTTCACAATGCCACTTCTGATCCTCAAATGCACCGCATAAACGAGCCACTTTGTGTCTGACGATTAGTGGACGGGCGAATCCAACCAGTTGCTTGTTTGTGCGTTGCTTGTTTGGCTGTGTGGGTGAGTTCCCCCTTCGCTTTCCCAGCAACAAGCCAACAAGCACAACTTGTTGCGCGCGCCGCCCCGCGCCTGTGCCCTCGCCGTCGTCCGCTCTCATAATGGACCCCGCGCACAATAGCATCAAGAGCAGCAAGCAGACGGCCATGGCTCCGTCTCCGCTCGCGAGCGCCAAGCAGCTCAACTTCAGCATCCCGCTGCGCGCGATCAGCGGTGCAGGCAACGTGCGCGTCGGCAAGCACCAGGAGCGCGACGAAAACAGCAGCGCGCGCAGTAACGCGGCGGCTTCTTCTCCGGCTTCCTCTTCTTCGTCGTCTCTGATTGGCGACGGTGGCAGTGGCCTGAGCGACTTGGACCTGGCGACGATGTCGCCGCTCTGCCACCAGCTCCTGGAGACTAAAAAGCGCATGCTGAGCGCGCTCTCATCTGTCGCAGAGGACGCCGACGCGCACTCAGACGAAGAGCTGCTCGCGCGCGCGGCAGACAACAAGCAGAGCTACAAGCAGAGCAAGCTCAAGACCGCGAGCGGCGGTGCAGTGACAACAGGTGGAGGCGTGTTGTTGAGTGCAGATGTGCTCACGCCCGACGCGATCCTGCAGCGCAAGGCCCAGCGGCGACGAGAGCAAGTGCGCGCGGCCTCGCGCCGGTGCCGCGACCGACAACGCGTACGTTTGTTATAAGCGACTTGCTTGGTGTGTGTCGTTTGTTCTGTGTTATGCTCACGTGTGTGTGTTTGTATTCGTTCGTATCTAACAGAAAGAGACCGAGGAGCTTCGGAAGAAAGTGTTTCAGCTCGAAGAATTCATTTCGCACACGATCAAGTCGTACGAGTGGGAGCTGCGGCAACAGCGGCAGCAGGTCGAGGCGCTCACGCGCGAGAACGAGCGACTCGTGCAGCAGCGACCCGTCGCTGCCAACAACAATGCCAGCACCTCTCCCGCCACCACACACACTATAATGTCTGCGAGTCCAGGTCGTCTCGAGGTCGACGCAAACGGTCGCATTGCCGTCACATCCGCGTACAGCCCCGCGGCTGTGGAGCAGCCTGTGTTCGACATCAAGTCAGAGGAGATCGCGCCGTTCACGCGAACACCACCGTTGACCGCCAGTCAGTCTCATCCGTCTCTGCATCTGCATCCTCTCGCTGCTGCTGCAAACGCCGGTGGTGGCATGAACACCATGATGGAGCAGTGGCGCGAGTACGACGACATCGATCATTTGTACATGAAAGTGGAGGAAACGAAGCAGATCCTGTCCAAGATCCTGGTGCCGCCCATGAATCCGGACATCTCGCAGACGGCGTTCGGCTGGAAGATCCGCTTCTGGTTCGAAGGTACGCGGTACTACGCCACGGGGCGCAAGTTCTTTCCGGGCGTGCGTGGCTTTGACATTGCACAGCGCATGCACCGCATCGAGCCGGCCAAGTACATTGAGACCTTTCCAGAGGTGCACGCGAAGAAAGTGCTCAAGGTCTTCAACGAGCATCTGAAAGTGGTTGAGACGGTCAAGGCTTTGCCGGGCAAGCCGAACCTCGGCTCCGTGACCGTGCAGTTCGTCTCGCACGACGACAACTACCCTGGCAACCGGTGCTTCTTTGCGAACCGCTCGGTCGCGCTGCCCGAGTCCACGAGCTTCGGGCATCACGACGAGTGTAACGGCTATGCGTTCGATGACATCACCAAGACCGCGAGCGACGGGTCGGTCGTCGAGGGCTGCCTCGTGCAGGGCGTGGGTGGCTACGACAGCATGGGCAAGTCGCCCGAGCTGCTCATGGAGGAGCTCGCCAAGATCTTCTCGTCGGTTGTACTCCGCTGGGAGAGTCTCTTCGTGAACGACTACATCACGGAGGAAGACAGCAACCTCGCCGACATTGAGCTCGACTTTGGATCCTAGAGTGCAGCAGAGAGGGCGAACGAGAGAATCTGTAAAGTAAGAGTGCACTTCCTAGCGAAAGCAGTCCCAGTGGCCGACCACCAGCTCATCAAGCTCGTATATTAACCACGCACGCAAGGCTTGACCCCAAGAGGAGGCGACAAGCGAAGAGTTCAAGCTGGCTCAGGTACATCAAAGTCACAGAACAGAGCCACCGTGGAGCTTGAAAGCCTCTGTCCAAGCGAGAAGCAGTTTTGACCACGCGACGGTGAGAGAAGTCGAAGAAACCAGAAGGATAGACGGACAGCTACGAGGATCGATGCAAAAACGATCATCTTCTCGTAGAGATCATAGCGACAGCCATCACTGGTGGCATGGAGCGCGATGGCAGAAGACGAAGAAACTTTTCAAAATTCAAATTGGCCACTTTGCATACATCCCACCACCGTACCGTAAGTCAGCAGTTGAGCGCACCTCCCTCCCCTCATTCGTCAACTTTTCCCTTTCCAAAACACATTCCATGGAGATCTTAATTCTACTATTTCATGTTTCAAAATTATTTCTCATTCAAAACATTTCGTAAAACAAAGACTCACTTTACGTTTCACATTTAGACATATTTCTGACGCACACGTGACGGGCTCAACCAACATGGCTCCCATCCCTCTCTCTCCCCCTGCACTGCATCTCTCTTCTTTGCACGCGCGTGGTCCCCGCATTTGCCATTTGGAGAAATTGGAGAAGCGCGACCGCAAGGACGGACGGAGACTCATGGCGGACTCCGCGCAGAAAGGCTCCGTGACGATGGCGGCCAGTGAGTCACCACCGCAAGTGACTAGTATGACCACGACGACCACCAGTACCACCAGCAGCAGCAGCGCAGTGGAGATTGAGGACCCGGAGCAGGAGGACGCGCTGTCCACGACGGCGTCCTCCGCGACGACCGGCGCTGCGATCTCGGCGTCCGGCAAGAAGCTCATGAACGCCGCGCCGGCGCAGGTCAAATCGCTCATGTCGCGCTTCTCGACTCCGTTTGGCCGCAAGAAGGCGAACGCAGCGCAGGCCTCGGCGAGCGAGAGTGCTGTTGCTGTGGCGGCCCCGCCAGCCTCGACTCCATCGTCAGCGACGACGACTGTGAAGATTACTGAAGAAGCACCAAAGTCAGTGCCAGCGACGATTGCCGAGGCAGCGACCGCTGTCGCTACGGAAGCGACGGTCACGAGTGCCGAGGCATCGACTAATGAGGTTACAGCAGCTACTGTGACGAGTGACGAGGCATCGACTGCTATTGTTACTGAGGCGACCGTTGTTACGTCCGTGACTGAAGCTGTTGAGGAAGAGGTGACGACGATCACGACGCACAAAGTGGTTGAGGAATCGATTGAATCGACGACGACGGCAGTCGAAGCTGGTGCTGTGGAGGCGCATGATGAGGCCGCCGTGGAAACGATTGCCGAATCAACCACGCCAATCGACGTGGAAGTGACTGTCGAGACCTCAGTTGAGGCGGTTGAAGTGTCTGAAACGACTGTTGCGGAGGAGACTGTCGAGACATCAACTTCTTCTGTGGCTGCCGCGACCACTGAAACCAGCTCTGAGAGTGAAGCCAGCGCTGTGACCGCTGCAGTGGTGAAGGAGGTGGAGGCGGTGACTGCAGAAACAGTTGTCTTCGAAGAAACTGCGAGCACGCTCGAGATCACTGAGGAGCAGGAGATCTCAGCCGAGGTGACGATTGCAACAGAGAGTGAGGCCAACGCTACGACAACTACAACGGTAGCGACTGAAGAGCCGACACCGTCGCCAGTGAAGATCTCGATTGCAGCCGCTGGGTCCCCGAAGTCGACTCCAGTGAAAGAAGCTGCATCGACGGCCACGATCATTCCGATCGCGCCGAATGCCGAGATTGAAGTGCCGAAGCCGTCCCCGTTCAAGGACATTCGCAACCGATTTGAGAATAAGAAGGAGCAGTCTCTTGACAACTTGCCCTTCCGCACGGTGCGCAGCTTCTTCTCGGAGGAGGAACGAAGCGTTCGGGTTGGTGCTGAACGTCAGAAGTACAACGCGCTGACCGAGCAGCAGAGTTTGGAGGCGAAAAACGCTGACGACAAGAGGAGCAAGGTGAAGAGTCCAATCACCGAGGACTTAGACGTCAAGCGCATAGTGGTGACGAAAAGCCCAGTGGAAGGAAGCGCTCAAAAAGAGGCACGCCCAGCGAAGAAGGAGGCGCCCGTGAAGAGTATCGTGAGCCGCTTCGAAGTGAAGAAAGACCAGTCGCTGGACAATCTTCCGTTCCGTACTGTGCGCAGCTTCTTTTCCGAGGAAGAGCGGAGTGTTCGTGTTGGCGCCGAGCGACAGAAGTACAACGCGCTGACTGAACAGCAAAGCCAACAGGCAAAGACCGCAGATGAGAAGAAGAAGCCAAAGCAGAAAGTAGAAGCTGTCGTCGTCAGCACCGATGCAGCTGTTGTGGAAGACGCGACTATTTCCGTGACCGCCGCTGAGGAAGCGCAAAAGATCAAGACAGAAGAGGCTGCAGCAACAGTTGTCGTTTCAAGCGAAGACAATGCCTCCACCGTTGTCGTGAGTGAGACTAAATCAGTTGAAGAAAGCACGGCAGAAGTCGCTACTGATATTGAAGTGATCAAGAGCGAAGAGGAGGTGCTTGCCGTTACCTTGAGAGAGGAAACCGTTTCTACCGTTGACAATGACGTTGTCGTTGTCGAGGATAGCGACGCGGTAACTGTCGAGGAAACCACGGCTGTTGACATTCAAGAGGCGGTGATCGAAGCTACGGCCGTTGCCGCGAACGAAGAGACTGCGTCAACCATTGCTGTGAAGGACGAGAGTGAGTCAGTGATCGCGATTGAAGAGACCGTGGCGAAAAAAGAAGCTGCCGTTGCCACCAGCGTTGAAGCTGTCGCTGCAACTGAAGAGATCAAGATGGCAGAGGTTGTTGCTGAAGCCCAGGAGCAACTGACCGAAGTGGAAGCGACTGTTGATCTCACAAGTGTGGAGACATCTGCGATTGGCGAAGATGCTGATTCCGTTACTGCGATCGAGCACACCATGTCCGAGACGACTGTCGAAACTGAAGACGTCGAGGCAGAAGTCGAATTGACTGCCAGTGTCACGAACGGCGAGACAACTTTCACTGCCTCTGTGAGTGAAGAGAAGGAATCAGTGACCATCGTCGATAAAACCACGACAGAAGTCATTGTTGAAGAGCTCAAATCGGAAGAGGAACAAGCAACTGTCATTACCGCGAGCGAGGAAGCAGTTTCTACCAGCGATGTGAGTGAAGCAAGGGAAGCGGTGGTCGTCACAAATGAAGAAGCCGAAGATCAAGAAATTGAGACGGACGCGGAGATCAGCGGAGGCGCGATTGGAACAATGCAAGTCTTCGCTGAAGCTAAATCTTCGACAACAGCTGTAGTGATCGAATCTTCTGCTGTCGGCGAGGGTGTTGACGACGTCGCCCACGTTGAGCTGCTCTCTGAATCGTCCGCCACTTCTGTGGAGCAAGTCGAAGTGGAAACTGAAACTGTGACTGCTGTCAGCGAAAGTCACAGCGAAGAAAGTACGATCCAGTCGTCTGCGCAAGTTGATGTCAGCGTGGGTCTTGCAGAATCATTCGAAGCCGAGCACGAGACGGAGACTATTGCGCCTGAAATCGCTGAAACGAGCGACAAAGTTGAAGCGAGCAGCACCAGTTCGACTGTCGTAGAAATTGCAGCAAGCGTTGAGACTGTCGAGACTACTGTCACGGAGGCTTCTGCCTTTGCGACCATTGACACAAAGAGTGTTCATGCGTCAAGCGAATTACAAGCGGCTGAAGTGACCACTGAAGCTGAGATTGAAGTCACCGCTGCTGCCGCTGAAGTCCAACCTCTGGAGCAGTTCAACGCGAGCAGTGAAGCTGTCGTGAGCGCCGAGACGAGCGAGACCGCTGATCAAACCGTCGAGGTGGTTGCCGAAGTCGAGTCTATGGATGTTGTCGTGAGCGAAGATGTTGCTGATGAGCTTATCACCGAAGCGTCCAGTGAAGTCGTTCAAGTGGAAGTAAGTACCCGAACGGTCTCCCAAGAAGAAGTCGAAGCAGTGGCAGTCGATGTTCAGGCTGAAGAAGTTGAAACTGTGGTCGAAATTACTGTGGCTGCAACAAGTGAAGAAGAACTAGTCGACTTGGTGCCTCCTGAGAACTTTTCGGCTGCTGCAGAATCCTCCACCGTCGACTACACTACAATGCTGGAAGCGTCTGCGGTTGAATCTGCTTCGGAGGTCACGGTATCGGTCGGAGCTGGAGTTGTGATCAGTGAAGAAACTGCCGCTGATTACAGCGTCGAAGCTGACATCAGTGCTGTCGAATCGACAACTTCTATTGCTGACTTGGTGGATGCTGTCGAAGAGTCCACTCAAAGTGAGTCTGCCGTTGAAGTGATCTCCGAAGATGAAACTGAAGCAGTCGAGACTGCTGTCCAGGACGAATTCGTTTCTGTTGCTGTCGAAGCAGATCACACTGCGGCCGAACAGGTCGTCACGGCGTCTTTCGAATCCGTCACTGTTGAAGCATTCGAAGTTGAAAGAAAGGAAGAAAACTCCGAGGACGTGCGTGCTGATGAGTCTGAAAGATCCGAGGCGAATCAGGAGGTGGAAGTCATCGAAGTTGCTGTTGAAGCAAAAAACGTTTCTGCTGAGGTGGACGAATACACTCAAGGAAGCGTGATTGCTGAATCCGAAGAGCAATTCATCGAATCGGCATCGAGTACGTTTGCTGTTGAAGACGCAGTGACTATTGGAGACGAAGCTAACATTGAAGACGCGCAAGTGAGTGCAGTGAGTATCACTCAGTCGGCTGTGGCTGTTGAAGAAGCCTCATACACGGAGCGAGAAGTTTCTCAGAACCTTGCTGACGCGTTTGACGCTGTTGAAGACGAATCTGGTGATGAGTTCGACGAAGTTGAAATGCAGCTTTCGAGTGAGGTCCAAGTTCTTCGTGATGATAATGACGCGGAAGCTGCCATCGATGAGGAACACATCAAGTTCCAGACGACAACTTCGACTGTGATCGAGTCTTCTGAGCTGAGCAACACTACCGTTTTAGAGCAAGTCACGGGAATTTTGATGACGTTGGAAGAAACTCCCCCAGCGTCACAGGAAAAGCGATCGATGCTTACCACTGAGCGGTCTTTCGTGATGGATGAAGGTGATTCCATCGAGACTGAAGACACAGTTGTCGTTGGCGAGAGATTTTCAACTGAAGGCGAAGAAGAGGTCGTGAAAGCGTCTAAGAATCTGTCAAGAACTACGGTCGGAGAAGCGTCAAGTGCGAAGACCAAAGTAATCAAGGAGCGAAAGATGTCAGTTTCACGTCCCAAGCCGAACGAAGTGAAGACTTCTGCACCACCAGCTACTCGCCCTTCGAAGCCTCAAGTTGACGTTGCTGTGCGCCACACGGCTTCGAGCGCGAAGAAGCTTGCCGATGCGAAATCCCGAGCAGCACCTGTGGCGACCGCTGTGACCAAGAAGACGTTTTCGACGTTTGGAAAGACCGAAACGAAACCAGTTGTTCAGACGGACGCACCTGCTCCAGCTCCTCCACTTCCACGAAAAGCGGCTGTGCCTACCCAAGCCTCGCTAGCTCCAAGGAGACCTTCGATTGCGGCTTCAACCGCGTCGTCGGCTGCGAAGATTGAAAATGAAAAGCCTGAGCGTCCGACTGTGAAGAAGAGCACGGATGCTCCCGCGATCGCGAAACAACCCGCGCGCCAGAGAGCTGCGACGGCAAAGCCTATTGACACAGCAGCACCAACGGCTCCAGCTCCAGCGCGACGTACTGTCCTTAAGCAACGTTCTCAATCGTCTGATTCGAGGGACATCACGGAAGTGAAGAAACCTGAGTGGAAGAGCAGCTACGCTCATGTGCAAAGTCGAGTAAAGAGTACTGCGGCAGCTGCACCAAAAGTGAACGAAGGAAACCAAGGCAACTCTCCATCCGAAGATTTGACGGTGAACCGCCGCAAAAGCTTCGGGAGCAGCACCCGTAAATCTTCTCTGTCGAAGCCGGCAGCGCCTTCGCTCGTGTCCAACAGACGATCGACGCTCACCAATCGGAACTCCCTGTCGGAGCGCTCGGACTTCGACAATGTTGGCCGCCGCTCCGAAACCCGCGAAAAGCGGGAAGCGCGCAATGGCAGTGCGTCGTCTTCTTCGTCGTCGACTGACTCCCCGGATCCGTTTGCACTTGCTCTTGAGAAATCGTCTCGCAAGACCAGTCGTGATGGCACCATCCCTCGCTACTTGGACTACCAGAACAACCCGACGTACATGCGGAAACACCAGCAGCAGATGGAGCGCCGCAAGCGTCTCGAAGAGATCAACGCAATGAAATCCGAAGAACGCCAGAGGGCACTTCGTGCTTACTTTGCAGAGAAGCAGCAGCAAACGTTCCAGTCTCAAGAGGAGGAGCTACGCCGTGGTTCAGAGCAACACGAGTACACTCAGGCGATGAAGGATAAGGAGCGAGCAGCGGAGCGGGCGCTACGAAGAGAGAAGTCGCGAGCTCGCCATGCTCGTACTGCTCAAACCAGCTCATCTGACGATGCCGAGTTCACGTCGAAGATTTCGACGAAGATCGAGAGGAACCAAACGAAAGTGATGACAGTGAACGAACTCACCACTGAAGTTGAAGTTGAAGTTGAAGTCGAAGTCGAGACCGAGCTGAAGAGCTCGACCGTGTCGTCGATCGAGATTGAAGAGTTGAGCGAGAACAAGCGCGAGGTGGTCGACGAAGAGGTCGTTGTGTTCACAGAAGTCAAGCAGTCGGAGTTCGTCAGTGTCGACGAAGCATCAGAAGCCTCTCCATGAATCCGGTAGCGTATTGTCTTGACTCTGTTTTGCTGGGATGTCGATGGTGTTTGTAATGAGCTTCCACTCAATCGAAACGTACATGTATGAAAAAGTCACTTGCTCAAGCCGCTTGAGAAGGTACAACGTCGGGCTTCTGAAGAAAATGGATGTCATTATATCTAAACGTGTATGTTGAGGAAGTCATTTTTCTAATTCTTTCTATCCAATAACGCATTCCAGGTTATGGCGGCCAGGATTAGATGATACCAGACACAGATCCAGCGGTGTTTTTTGCACCCTCACCCGCGCTCTTTAACCAGCAAGTACCGCCGTTGTAGTTGGTCCACGAGAAAGCCTTGCAGCCCGAGCGACTGCGGCACAGGTCGCAACAGGCACCAGCGGTGGTGCCCGGAGCGTTGGCCAGGTCGTTGCCAGCGTAGTCCACGTCGTTCTCCAAGTTGCACTTT
>JAASGT010001097.1:0-11336 GCA_023334315.1 Globisporangium alternatum | reverse complement strand
CGCGACGAGGATCGAGAGCGAGTAGCCCTGCGGCGTGATGTGGTAGAGCCACTTGTAGCCAGACGGGATGGCGTTCGCGGGCGGGTTGAAGCCCATGAAGAGGAAGAAGACCGAGTTGAGGAGCACGCCGATGATCGCCGCGACCTCGACGCTCGGCATGGCGTACGCGAGCAGCTGGCCCATGTACGTTTGCATGAGCACGAGCAGCGACGTGTGGATCCAGAAGAGCACGCCCGTGCCAAAGCCCGTGAAGCCCACCATGGGGTAGAACACGACCGTGAAGACCGCACCGCTCGCGAACACGTACGGAATCTCGCAGACCGTCGAGCCGAGGAAGTACCAGAGCGCGTTGTAGGACTGCGACGCGCGCTCGCGGTAGAATGACGCGCGCTCCTCGGCGGAGATGGGCAGCACGCTGTTGAACGAGACCATGCCGTTGAAGGCTGCGGCGAGGAAGATCATGCCCACGCCCGCGTTCACGCCCTGGTATGATGTGTACTCGGCGCTGATGAAGACGCAGCCAAAGAAGAGCGCGAGGACGAGCGCGATGACAAAGCGCGTGAGGTTGTACGACGGCGTGCGCCAGTACATGTTCATGAAGCGCGTGATGAGCAGCGTCATCTGCGTGTACGAGCTCGCGGCGCGCTTGTGTGAGAACTCAAGCTCCGGGACGCTGGGTGATGGGTGTCCCACGCCGTCCACCGCGATGCCGGCCTCCAGCACGCGCTTGTACTCGCTGTTGTTGAAGTACTGGACAAAGTCCACGCCGCTCGCGCTGTCGTTGCTCACGCCCGCGCCGATGCACTCAAGCATCCATGTCGCCGGGTTGTACCCTTCGGGAAGCGGGGCGACGCCTGCGATCTCTTCAAAGTAGGCGACCAGGTTGCGGCACTTTTTCCCGAGCTCGCCGAAGAACACGGTCTCGCCGCCGCGCTTGAGAAGAAGCAGGCTGTCGAACAAAAAGAAGACCTCAGAGGACGGTTGGTGGATCGTGCACACAACGGTACGGCCCGAGTTCGCCACCTTGCGCACACCATCCATGATCATCTTGGCCGAGCGCGCGTCGAGACCACTCGTGGGTTCATCCAAGAAGAGTACACTCGGCTGAGCTGCGAGCTCCACGCCGATCGTCAGACGCTTCATCTGCTCCACCGAGCTGCCGCGAATCACCTGGTCTGCAATCGCGTGCATGTCCAGCAGATCGAGGCATTCCGTGACCGAGTCGTACTTCTTGCTGGCTGGAACACTGCTTTCCTGACGCAGGAACGCGCTGAATGTCAACGCCTCGCGGATCGTCGCAGCTTCCGAGTGGATATCCATCTGCTCACAGTAGCCCGTGCTTCGACGAATCGCCAGGTCAGTCGCAGGATAGCCATTCAGCAGAATCTCGCCTTGGATCTTACCGCTAGTCTTGCGGCCAGCGATGACGTCCATGAGCGTGGTCTTGCCCGCGCCGGACGACCCCATCAGTGCGGTGATCGTACCAGGAAGCGCAAAGCCCGTGATGCCTTTGAGCAAGTCGATCGTCTCGTGCTTTGGGTTACTTGGCAAAGGGACGGTGTACCACAGATCCTTGAACGCGAGCGTGACTGGGATGAAGTTCTTCTCGCGAGTCTCGACAGAGAGCATCACGTCGTCACCACCGGTCGACGACGATGAACCGGGCGACGTGCCGTTCTTTGGCGTCTTCACGAGCGTGTAGCTGTCGTCGCCAGTGACGTCCTGGTCTTTCTTGAGCGTGATGTTCTCCGGCGTCTCGTAGCGCTTGTACTCCAGTGTGATGTATCCGAGGAACATGAAGAAGATGTAGCACGCGATCATGAAGAGCATGCCATTCCAGATCCAGGATTTGTCGCTCGGGATGTCGTAGAGGCCGAGGTAGTACTCGCCCATGCTCGCCTTGCCCGTCGTGACGCAGTAGTCCACACCGCGATACTTGCAGTCGTTGAACGTCGGCGAGCGGTATTGGTTGACTGCGACCGCACGAAGACACCACGCGATCGGGTTGATCCAGTAGATCCAGATGAAGTAGTCGGGCATCTGGCTCTTGGCGATAACGAAGCCCGCGAAGAGCACGAAGAAGAGCACGGTGATCATCGCGAGCGGCTTTGCGATGTGGAGGTCCGGCGCGATCGCCGCGAGGAAGAAGAACCACGCGGCGAACGCCAGGTTCGTGAGCAGCACCACGATCAGGTAGACAAAGTACGCCTCGACGTTCGCGACAAAGCCGCACATCCAGTACACGAGTGAGCCAAAGATGACGCTTTCGCCCAGAGCGATCGGGACTTGGCTCACGGAGCACGCGAGCACGTACGCTGACGTGCGGAAGAAATTGGCGCCACGCTGCTTGTAGAAGACCTCGCGCGCGGCCATGAACGTCGGGATCTGCGACGCCTGACCGAGGGAGAGGAAGAGCACAGCCTGGAACATCGTGCCTATCGCCACTTGGATATTCATCGGATCGAACTGGTAGAACGTGCTGCCGTACAGGAGCCCCATGATGAAGA
The DNA here is from genome assembly GCA_023334315.1 of Globisporangium alternatum. NCBI lineage: Eukaryota > Oomycota > Peronosporomycetes > Pythiales > Pythiaceae > Globisporangium > Globisporangium alternatum. The sequence continues at coordinate 8,829 of JAASGT010001097.1, read as the reverse complement.
CCATGAGCACGCGGCTCTTGAGGAACGCCGTGTTGCGCATCATGACCATGAGCTGGCGCCTCATGAGCGTCTTTGCGTTCTCGACGAACGACTGGTGGAATTCGGGCATCGGGTCCATGTGCGCGCTCACGTTCTCGAGCAAATTGGGGTTGTACGGCGCCTCGAGCGCGCGCAGCATCTCGTGGTGGATAGCCGTTTGACGGAAGACCTCCGCGAACTCGCTCGCAAAGCGTGGATGCTTGCCCTGACCCACCGCAAGAGGCACTTCGTACCGCCGCTGCTGCTTCGTGCCGAGATCCAGGAGGAAGTCGGCGACGTCGCGCTCGGGAGGACAGACGAAGCCGAGCTGCTGAAAGTACTCGACGACCGAGTCGCAGGGACCGTGGTACATCACTTCGCCCTCGTTTAGAATCATGACGTCGTCAAAGAGCGAGAAGATCTCCGGGGACGGCTGCAGCAGCGCGATCACAACAGTCTTGCGGAACTTTTCGGCGATGCTGCGCTGCGTGCTGATAATGTCGAAGGCCGCGGCGCTGTCGAGCCCCGTGCTGATCTCGTCCATGAACGTCACGTACTTCATGCCGAACTCCATCTCGCCAGTCGTCACGCGCTTGCGCTCGCCGCCGGAGACGCCGCGAAGCATCGCATCGCCGACGATCGTGTCTTGGCAGTTCTGAAGTCCAAGCTGCTCGATGACGACCTCTGGGTAGTGCGCAAACATGGCCTTGGCCGCCTCCAATGCTGCGAGGTTCTCTTCGGGCGTGCCGCTGCTCAAGAGCTCTTCGCCACGACGCGAGAGTTCGCCACCACAGAAAGCGTGCGCGAACTCCAACGTCTCCTTCACGGTCAGAGTTGGGAAGTGCTTGTCGCGCTGGTTGACGTACGCGACGAACTGCGGAAGGCGCTTGGTGAGCTTCTGCTGCAGCTGGCCGTTGTACGTCACGTCGCCCTCGGCCGTGACGTTCTTGGCCAGGGGGAAGCGTCCACTGAGGATCTTCATGAGCGAGGACTTGCCGGAGCCTGGCTGGCCGAGAAGCAGCGTGATGCTCCCGGGCTTGAAGACGCCGCTGACGTTCTTGAGGATTTCCTTGCGCGCCGAGTGCTTTTTGGCCGAGAACTTGGCAAACGTCTTCTTGACCGTGTTGGTGATCGTCGGCAGCTCAGCCTTGGCGTCGCTGTCGTCGACGGTCACGACAACGTCCGCGGAGATCGAGAGGTTGTTGAATCGAACCTCCATCTGCGGCAGCGCGCGGCCCAGAGACGCTTCGAGTTTCGTCGCAACGTGGTGGTGCAGCGCGTGCGGCCCGTGCGCCATGAGCGCCTTGCCGGACTCGTAGCTGAATTCCTTAGCCGGCAGCTGCTCATCGTGAACAGAGGACGACGCCATGACTATGGCTGGTTCGTTGGCTCTCGAGTCGTGCCCTCTAGAGCGCAAAAGCCGGAATGCGAGCTGCTGCGTTCGATCTGATGAGAGCTGACAGGCACCAGCTCAGTATGTATGACAGTGGCTCGAACCACGGGATGCAGAGTTCGAGCCTCCACTGTTGCAGTTCATCATAAACACTCCTCCAGGATGACGCGGTATTTTACTCTGTAACATGGCATTTTGAACAAAACCGCAGCATTTTACGTACGAATTGAGTCCTTTTTAGCAAATAAACCTATGGAAATGCGTTAAAATTACGGAATGTGTATTTTACGCTTGAAGCCCTACTCACGGTCGGGCGTGTTGAAGTGGCCACAATAATCACATGGATTGTGCCGCGAGTGCATGGACTCGACACACATCAGAAGTGTATGTGTATCGGGCAAGCAGACATGCGGCATACAGGGTATAGCGTAATTAGTGACTACCTGATGCATACCATTTCAAAGAGTATACAGATATATGAAGACTAGGAGATGGTAAATGAATAGAGAATGCTAAGCCAGATAAAATTACCTGTTATAACCGATATGAACATATTTGAAAGGGTATACACTATATTTTGATCATTAATCGAGCTATACCCTGTACTCACGTCCTGGATGAGTCTGCTTGGTAACAAAAGCCTGGGCGCTGAGCTGGAAAATGCATTGTCGTCGTGGCCACTTCCTGTCGATCGCTAGGCAATTCACGTGCATGGCGACCACTGCTCTGCACTCTTTTTCAGCTGGCGAGCTGAGATGCTGCTGCGTTCCTCTCATACCCAGGTACCCGATTTTGAATACTCGACAGGCGCAAATAAGCGCTGAAAGAAATCCACTGACGACGTTAAAGGCGCGCGCTTGGCGTCAGCATTGTGGCCGCAACATCATTTTTGTTGTGTCGAAAAGACTGAAGTTTCATCACACGAGTTGTCGTTGAGAGAAATTTGAGTGCCTTATATTCCATTTGAATGGTAGAGTATGCTCAGCTTGAGTTTGTAGACGGGGAGACAGACAGCTGAAGCGTTAAACGGCGCTTCGTGTGCGTCTGTGTCGGTAGGAAGTGATGATGTCACCCGTGCATTCATTCATCTGTGAGGTGCATCCTACAAGCTCAAGCGCAAAGAAACTAGGCATCAATGTGCATCGAAATTGTTTAAATATCAAAGAGCGTGCTGATAAGAAGCTAGCCAAATTGGTGTCAAAACTTTCCCTCTCACAGTATCCGGGTGCTTTCACACGGTTACTACTCGAAGATCTCCTCGTGGTCTACAGCGGCCCACAAAGTACAGCCCCCGCAGCAGTTCTCATGAAGAATCAGCAGGATCTCGAAATCACTCTTCTTGGCCACACTGCCCATTCATTGTATGAGACGTGCAGCCTTCCGTCCAAGTTGTGTGGAGCCACTCGACCATCTCAATGGCGGCGTCCATCGCGGACGTGGAATACCCTTCGTAACGGTTCCCATAGAACCATTTCACGATTTGCAATATGGTTGTTGGCCGCCGCAGCGTCCATGACGTGATTCGTGCACCCTCTGGACAATTTTCGTGCAGCCACTTGACGCCATGGAGGTGGTCATTCTCTGCAGCTCCATCCATTGTGCCGGTGAAGCAGAGCTCACTTGTGAGCTCATGGAGCTAGATCAGCAGCCTCAGGTCGCCGTTTGATGCTGCAACATCGAGATTAAAACCATTTGTGAGGTGAGGCTTGCTCTTGGGCCGTGTGGCGAAAATCCCTTGGCAGTCCTCTGCTTCAGTTTCCTATGCATACTCCAGACTCGCTGCTCCTGCTTGGTGCGAGTGTTGTCACTGAACAATGTCCAGACGCGAGGTCGCTGGGTCGATGAAGCTGTTGATCGTCGGCACGAGCGCGTCGAGACCTACGCGAATCTTGCACACGACGAGGTTAACAGTTCTGAGCGTGGCAACAGAAGCGTCGGTATCGTAAAAGAAGTCATGTGCTCACGTACCGGTATTGTAACCGGTAACAACTGAAGCTTATTTGATTTATTTACCGGTACTTGAACCGCTACATTAGCGATATTGAAACCGGTGCAGTATCGGAATTAATCTCTCGCCATTTTCAAACGCACTGACATGTAGCCCAATCGGAGGCAGATATCACAAGAAGAAATTAACGACAATCGAAATTGTCGTGTGCCGATGCCATATCGATTCACCTGACGAACGGGCGGCACTGCAGTCGACAGACAAGGCGGACAGGATCGCCAACTTCTGCTGCAAAGCGGGACCCGAGTTCGCCTGCTCTTTCGATGCGCATTCCCACTGGCTCGCGATCTAATCGGCATAGACAAGCACAGTGTTGCCTCGATCTGCATATAGAGACAGAAAGTCACCAGGATTTACCACCGTGAATGAGCAATGTCTCACCACAGACACTTGTGTCACCAACGAGCTGTTAAAATCCGCTTGAGCCCAAGTGCGTGACTTTGCGAGTGAGACCCTCGAAGCTCTGTTTTCCGACCTCCCTGACCAGAGAACGCCAACTGACGAGAAATCCCGAAGAGGCAGGCTCTGGCTTCGTTTCACAATTCCGTCGAAAGAATGCATTGCTGGACAGTAGGAACAAACCATTTTCTAAAAGAGTACTTGCCAACTCCTAAATCCGTCCGATAGATACAACCTAACCTGAGCGCACAGCTTCGAGGTCTCCTTGCAAGTGGCGCAGCGCCTTTGCTGACAAACTCTCGGATTCGCTGTCTCATTCGTTTTGTATTAATCAACACGCACCAAGATTCAAACCGCGAACTCTCAAAACTCACCACACCAACGTCACCAAGAATATCGATCTGGGGATTGTTTTCCCATTTTCAATGCTGCTGCATTCTTCTCACTCCCCTCGCAGAAACAAACATTCGGACACTGGCGACCGAGGCCGCTCGCTCGCAAGAGTGGACTGGCGCAAAACGGTCGAAGAAATCGCGCATCACTTCGGGGGTTGTCAATGCGTATCGCACAATAAGACATGCTCTCGATGTGCGGCAGCTTTGAACTGGCTGGAGCCATGTGCGCATGGCGTACAGCTGAATGTCATGAGTCTAGTATGAACTCTTCCGGATCGAGGAGTACAGTTTGATTTTCTTCGCCTAATGGTGCGTGCAACACTTCAGAGTAGGTTACTTCGACGAATATTAAGAAGTTATTCGAGAAAACCTCAAGCTGCCCAGTCATTTCCTGTAAGTGATGCAATCGTCTCGATACTGCCATCACCAAGCAATTGATAGAAAGGAAGAAATAGCAAATTGCAAGACAGCTCATAAAAATACAACAGGGACTCAGAAATATGGAAAATCACAATCCGATTTCACGGCGAGACGGAGAATAACGAACCTCATCGTGCGCATATTCGATAGCGCGTGACAATGTCACCAAGCGCGTGCCTTGTGATCATGGATGCCTTTCCTGCGCCATCATTCAGTCTGTCACCATTAGCAGCACCTTGCCCCTCCTCTGCCTAGGATCAGTGAGAGGGGTCATTTCCACATCCGCCCTGTACTAACAACATCTCACCCGTGAAACCCGTCTCCTGGTCACCAGCTCCCCCCACTTTCCAAGATGCCTCGCACGCACGCGAACAACCAAGCGACGTACTATGACCAGCGCCAGACCAAGGATGCGCGTGACGAATCCAAACGCCGCAAGATGATCCGCTGGATCAAGTCCAAGATCGGTATCGAGGACGAGCGCGCCAATGGAAGTCGTCACTCCAAGCCGTCTCGTGAGCGCACGAGCCTCAGTCACAGCAACTCGAGCGGTAGTGGTGTTGGCACGCAGAGCTTCTCGAGCATGCACGTGGGCGTCCCGTACGGTCACCAGTTCACCACGCGAGAGCACCGCGTGCACGTGATCATTATCGGTGCGGGCATCGGAGGCCTCTGCCTCGCTCAGGGCCTCAAGAAGAACGGCATTCCGTTCACGGTCTTTGAGCGCGACCCGACGCCCAACTACCGCACCCAGGGCTACCGTCTGCGCATCAACAGCTCGGGCTACGAAGCACTCAAAGCGAACCTCTCGCCCGAGAACTTTGAAGTCTTCTTGCGGTCCACGGGCCACTTCCAGCCGGGGTTCAAGTACCTGGACGCACAGACGGGTCTCCCCGCGGCCGAGAACGCCGCGTTCAGCCACAAGGCGAGCAAGATCGACAACGTGTTCAGCGCTGACCGCGCGATGCTGCGCTCGCTGCTGCTCACGGACCTGAATGACTACGAGATCCAGTACGGCCACGCATTCAAGCGCTACGAGATGCTCCCGAACGGACGAGTGGAGGTGACGTTCGAGAACGGCCGCGCCATCGAAGGCAGCGTGCTCGTGGGTGCCGACGGCACGACGTCACGTGTCCGACGCCAGTACATCCCGCGCTCAGCGACGCTCCTCGACACGGACAGCGGCGCGATCTACGGCAAGACGCCGATCACCCCGGAGATCGAGGCGTTCTTCGCGACTGAGTGCACAACGATGATCACAAGCAAGAACCCGCTGATGTCGCTCGTCATGGAACCGCGGTGCACGACGCAGGTGAACCTGAAGGAGTTCGCCTCCGTGTCTTCGATTGGAGCCCCTGACATGCAGAACTACATCTGCTGGGTGCTCATCGCACGAGCCCAGCACTTCCACACGACCGACACCATGACGGTCCAGGATTTATTCTCGATGAGCCCAAACGAAGTGGCGCAGCTCTCGTGTGAGATGACGAGGCACTGGGCGCCGCAAGTGCAGCAGATCATCGAGCACCAAGCCCCCGAGTGGTGCTCCTTCCTGCGTATCTCGACCACGTCGCCCAACATCAAGATCTGGCAGCCGTCGGCCGTCACACTCATAGGCGACGCCGTGCACACGATGGCGCCGGCGGGTATCGGCTGCAACACGGCACTGCAGGATGCGCGCATCCTCGTCAAGAACTTCAAGGAGCACGGCGTGTGCGTCGACGCGATCGCGAGCTACGAGCGGCGCATGCGCGAGTACGGCCGTGAGGGCATTAGCGTGAGCGTCGAGGCCGGCAAGAAGATGTACGATATTCCGCCGGTCGAGCAGATGCGAGCGGTGGTGTATTGAGTAATGCGGCTCCGAAGCCTCTGTATGGAGGGATTGTGCGTTTGCGTTCTAAGTCCATCCGTATCTAAGCTATTCACTCGCACATGTCCACATCCGATGGCGCCAAGGCTCTTCATACTAGGCTTGAGCTCGTTGCTTATCGATCCACCACCACTTCAACATGGTCGTCTTTTCGTCCATCGTGATGTGCTAGCGTCCCACTGTGTGACATCGTCAACGTCTTCTCTGAACTGAAGGCCTGTGACAAGCGCTTCAACGAGAAAGCTTTTTCAGATCAAGCTGGTCACCAAGATGGCGCGTTCTGGGCAAAGATACGCAGGAGAGGGGCTTCATTCACACAGTCAACGAGGAAGTGGTGGAATGTTAGCAAGGAAGTGGTGGTTCTATCCAATGCATCGAAACCAAACACTGCCACTTGATGGCAGCGCATAATGAAAACCTGGCTGCCTCTCAGTACTGTACTTGTCTTTAGTGCGGAGAGCAATTGTTCGATTATGGAGCTATGGGGTGCATCCGTTCATGCGTTCAGTCGTACGATATGTCTTGCGTCACTTGCATCCTCATCATCATGGATCGAACATTATACACCGGTTTGTCCTGGGATGCTGAGTCTCAGGCTATTCAGGTTGCTCTCGAGCCATCCGAACCGGATCCCCACCTACCTTTCGAAGCGGTGCTACAGGTTTACGGCACAAGGTCCACAGAGTGTCAACTCGATCACAAATAACACGCTGGACCTGCTTGCTGGTGCGTGTCTTTACCAGGTCAAGTGCGACTCGACTCAACTGGTGGCTGGGAAGAGTGCGCAAACTGTCGGTGAGATGCAAACGCACTCGACAGTCGTTTGTGCAGCTCACGAGACTTTCCTCTCGGTCTTCTGATCTACGTATGTATTCTTATACATTCTGGCAACTTCAGAAACGAAGAGCGAACGAACGGTTGGATAGAGTGCAGAGCCTGAAGCTCAGTCTGTCGCCTTGGACTGAAGTTTTGTCTGTCATGCGACCTTGTCGATGGCGCCAGCGCCACAGGCAAGCGGACAAGCAGGGTCGATCGACTGATGATACCCATCAAACAGACAGCCTCACAACATGCGTGCTGCCAACAAGCACACGAACTGAGCTCTATGAGCTCGTGAGCAACCAAAGGCGGACAACCACGGTCTCCCATTTCCAGCGAAAACATATCGGGCCTCGGACTTTCTCTTGGCTAATGGCGCGACATGCCTCCATTTTGCGTATCTTTGTGTACATTGAGACCAACGTGGCGTCGGAGTTTGCAGATACCTTCAAGGGATCTTACGATCTCAGGCAATCAGAGCTAGACGAGTGAAAGTATTATCAAGCGTCGTGTTGTTTCCAGCTCAGAAGCGCAGGCAGCACCATCGTGGTTATCCGATGGCTTGGTTGAGAGGTTTACCATACTGTACGCGATCGTTCTCGCAGAAGCGCGATGATATAGCCCATAAAAAGTTTCTTTAGAAAACCTTGTTTATATCGGTTTATAGAAAGAAACCATTGAGTCTTGCTCTTTGTATACTTGTATTCGAGCTGTTCGAATGTCCAGGTTTTTAGTGATTATTTGAGGCTCGATTTCTGAAACAACACAACTTCGTCCCAGCTCTTGCCACCTCTGACTTTTCTGACTTGCGCTGCATGACATTGTCGCCAACCACCATCGACCAGTCCACACAACGCACAATGCCTGCTGCCCTCGACTGCTGGACTGAGCACGCGCTCCAGCCAAGCATTACGACAACCCTGGCTGACTGCTTACGGCATCGTACTCACTCCTTCATTTCCACAATTGCCGCCTCGAGCCCAGAACCTACTCACAACCGATTTCCATCCTCATCTCCAGCCAGCCCACTGATAGAGAGAAACATCCGTGAGTCATGGCCCGCAAGATGCCAGCAGACTCGGCGCAGTACGACCAGCGGCTCTCGAAGGACGCGACCGACGAGTCCAAGCGCCGCAAATTCCTGCGCTGGGTCAAGAACAAGATCGGCATCCCGGAGGACCCAACGACGAAGGAGCAGCTGCGGCGACAGCTCAGCAGCAGCACGCGCAGCATTCACAGCAGCCGCGACTCGCAAGACTCGCACGATTTCACCTCGAGCGTAGCCTCGAGCATCCATTCGGCGCCTTCGATTCCATTTCTCGACCAGTCCGCCGCCTCGATCTACAGCCAGCACAGCTACAGTCAGCTCCACCGGCAGCACGTGATCATCATCGGCGCGGGCATCGGAGGCCTCTGTCTCGCCCAAGGTCTCAAGAAACACGGCATCCCGTTCACGGTCTTTGAGCGCGACCCATCGCCGAACTTCCGTACTCAAGGGTACCGTCTG
>JAASGT010001096.1:0-11371 GCA_023334315.1 Globisporangium alternatum | reverse complement strand
GGCCGCAGATCTGCGACGCGGACAGAGGCATCGCGCTCGCCAAGCAGCGCAACTACGTGGACGTGATCGCGCTTTTGGAGAAGCATAAAGCCGAGGCTGCTGCGCTATGAGGCAGTGAAATGCTGCTGATGGAGCGTTCTGGCATTGTGTGCCCCATCTGGCGTGATTATCCAGACTTTCTAAAAAAAAATCATGCGTTTGGAGAGCAATGAAGAATCCATTCGCGATGACGTTCAGAAAAAGACTTTTCAAACCTGTACAACTCTATACCCCTGGTTACAAAGTAGGTCTTTTTTTGCGCTGGCACATTTATAAAATATATGAAACGTGTAATTTCATATTCTTGATCTTTTGATAAGACCATGTTTTCTTCCTTGGATATCGATTTCCAAAGGTGTCGTTTCTTGTGTCAAACGTGCACCCATTTCAGAAGTACCGTGCCTCCCATGTCGCAGGTGATTCCCAACTTGTCCATTTCAGTTCCCGTGCCATTCCGCAATTTCCCTTTCAGTGCGCAAGTGGTGACCAGAGCAAGATGCACTACGCGCACGCGGACTCGTACAACGAGACGGCGCCGCCCGTGCTAGGCGACAAGCGCCAGCAGAACCACCCGCGCAGTCCACGGGACAACAAGGACGCGTACGAGACGGGCGAGGGCACGATGCAGCCGCTGCGCGAGTGCAACGACGTGATCTTCCTGCTCGCGTTCCTCACGGTCGTCATTCTCACAATCTTCTTCGCAGCGAGCTACGGCGGCGAGTTCATCGACGCGACGCAGGTCCAGGGCCTCGCAGAGAACTCGGGCGTGAAGCTCGTGATGAGGTATGTGCTCATGAGCGGCTTCGCGGCTATGGGCATGTCGCTCGTCTGGATCGGCATCATGATCTGCGCCGGTCAGGTGCTAATCTGGATGGCGCTCGGACTCATCATCGTGCTCAACATCGTCGCGGCGTACGTGCTCACGAAGATGGCGTACGACGCAGGAACCAAGTTCTACTACTGGCCGGCAGTCGTGTTCGGCCTCTGCGCGCTCCTGATGATCCTGTACGCGTGCTGCGTGCGCAAGCGCATCAAGTTTGCTGCCGCGCACCTGCGCGTCGCGGGTAGTGCGATCTTCCGCCTGCCGATGACTCTCGTGGTGGCGGCAGTCATGGTGCTCGTGCAGGTCGGCTGGGCATTCACGTGGGTGCTCGGGAGCCTCGGGATCATGTTCCACCAGGACTACGTCAAGCTCGACGACGTCTGCACGGTCGACAACTGCGACGTCAAGGTCGCGGTAGGTTCTGTGCTCGGAGTCCTCTGCGGTATGATGCTGATCTACTTCTGGGGCACCTTTGTGCTGCGCAACGTCATCTCGGTCACGGTTGCTGGTACCGTCGCAGCTTGGAAGAACGCGTCCACGTCGCCGTTCATCACCCTCGGCGCTTGGCTGCGTGCTGTGACGCTCAACTTGGGCAGCATCTGCTTCGGCTCGCTCATCGTCGCGATTCTGGAAACGATTCATCAGATGCTGCAGATCCTCGCGTCGATTGCCAACCAGAGCGGCAACTGCGTCGTCGCGTGCCTTCTGTCGTGCATCTCCTGCTTGATCGGCTGCCTCGAGAGCTGGATCGAGTTCTTCAACCGCTTCGCGTACACGTACGTCGGCTGCTATGGCTACTCATTTGTCACTGCCAGCAAGCACGTCTTCAAGCTGTTCAAGAGCAAGGGCTGGAGTGCGATTGTCAATGACGATTTGACTGGCAATGTCTTCTTCATGGGCAATGTGATCATTGGTGCGGTGAGCGCCTACATCGGTGTGCACATGGTGCACGACACGGACAAGCAGCGCCTGGCAATGTTCGAGCACCCAGACGTGATCGTGGGCATCTTCGCGTTCCTCATTGGCTACGGAGTCAATAGTCTGTTCATGAACGTCATCGCGAGCGCGGTGACAACGATTTTTGTGCTCTGGGCGGAAGACCCGCACGGATGGCAGATGACGCGACCGGAGCACTACAAGCGTCTTCACAAGGCGTGGCTCAAGATCTACCCGGACGAGTACAACGACGGCTACGGCAAGCAGCTCGACAATCGCGTTTAGACCACCTCAGCAGCAGGTACTTTATTAGCTCGCTACATTCGATAACATGACATGTGAGCCCAGTACCCACACTTGGTATGGTGTTCAACTCGCAGCTGCCGTCTGTGCTCTCCCACAACCACGAAGCACTTTGGTGGCTTGCTCGCGCAGCAATCGAGAGTCTTGCAGGCACCTCTTCGTGTTTTCCACGGTCAGATCTAGACAAGGCGCGCGCGTCTGCATGCAGCTGAACAATGTTTCTTCAGCTGGTTCGCTTGAAGTAGGACTGGTCTGAAGGATCTCGCGCTGCGCCGCCATCATTTCCTGCACGAGACTCAAGGTTCCAATGCTCATTTCGTTCGTCTCGGACGCGTGTTTGGTGCACGAGCGCGCCCACTGGGTTTCAAAGCGGATTGTCGCCAGTTTACCCTCGAGATTTGCTCGCTTCACAGCGCAAAAAGTGCTCAAGTTGCGCTTGTGGGGTATCGAGACAGCAGCCACTTGACGATGCGCTTCATTTTGCTCTGACTCGGACGTCAAGCGGTCAAAAGGTGTGTGTAGCAGTTGCTGTATTTTCGCATTACAGAGCATCTTGTCGATAAACTCGGTCGGAAGGCTGGCTCCAAGGGCGTGTTTCGACGATGGTCGCATGCGGCGACCTCTTGGTAGCTGAGACGTTGGTAGCTGCTTGGACTTTCGCAGAAGCTGCCGTTGAAGCGCATGACAGGCTTTAATCGGGATCGTGTGAGCTACTGTCGCTGGAGACAGCAGAGCGTGGCCACGATGCGCGTTTCCAGTGGACAGTGCCTTGATCTTGTCCGAGTACCACTGATGCCTGAGCGTCGGCGTGGTGGGATCATCGGCTGCTTGAGTGTCGATGGTGCAATCCTCAACTCCTGCCGGTGCCAGCTCTTCTTCGTCAGCTCTTTGCTGCTCACGAGCTTGGTGATTCGGGCTCTTCACCTCGTCAGCAACCAAGTCGGCTTCGAAACTCTCATCTCCGTATGACGCGATGGCCTCCTCATCGCCTTGTGACCCACTGAGCGCTGCGGTCTCCTTTGCCTCCGCCTCGTCATGACCAACCTGTAGCTCGTCGCCTTGATCTTCGAATGCATCGGCGCTGTAGTCGTCGTCGTCGTCGTCAAGCGTTACTGTAGGCTCGTCTTCAAATGCGTCGTCGTCGTATGCGCTGTCGTCTTCATTAGAGCTGGCTTCGCCCCGTCGTTCTTCCATCTCGGGCTGGGCGGCTGGAGAGAGTTGTTGCCTGCCACTCTCTTCTTCAAAGCTCTCGTCCTCATACAGCGCATCCGCCACTGCTATCTCCAAGATCTCGGCCAGTGACGCCGACGCCGATGACACCGTCGAGCGCACAGAGGACGACAAAGTCGACATGGCTGCCAACAACCACAGCAGTTCCAAGCTTGTGCTCAATCTCAAGGAGCTCGTGGTGTCTGCGCTCGCTGATTATAGGTTGCTCATGAGCCAAAGCAGCAGCGCCGCTTCGTGAAGAGCCAAGCAAATGCATGAACGAACGATCCTATCTTTTGATTAGCGAGGAAACCGTAGAAAAGGAAGAAGACGCGACTCACCTGCTCACCGGTCAGTTTTGCTTGTTTCACACAGCAGATTTTGTCTTCTGACGCAAAACACAAACTCTCTCTTTAGCCACCCAGTGCGAGGAGGAGGATGACGGTGCGTGCGCGTGCAGTACGTAGTAGAGTCCTTATTGCCACTACTAGCCAGGTCCTCACTCACCAGTTGGCGTGCCTACTTCTTGTTGTTCAGGTCAGCACGTCCACACCGCATCCACCGCTGCCGTCAAGACACCATGGGGCTAAAGGCACCAACGTTGTGGACAAGCGCTTCACGGTGCGTGACGGCTTCCACTTGAAGAGCCGCAACGACGAGAAGAAGCTCGCGATCGACGAGCAGCTGCTGCCACATAACGAGGTCTCCGTCGCAGCGGTAGCAACGACACCCAAGACGCCACCGGAGGACTCGAAAGAAAATGACTCGACGGTAGCTGGCCCCAGCGCCCAGGCACTTTCGCTTGCACTTCACCTAAAGCTACTCAAGAAGAAGACGCAGCAGAGCATTGGATCCTCGCATGGCAACAACAGCAATAACAACAATGCTGACGATGACGGTGATGGCGTTGGTCTCCAAGGAAGCGAGTCTGTGGAGCCATCGACTTCCATACCGACAGTCATTGTCCCACGAGCACCACCACCGCCTCGCTTGCCGTCATCACACAACGCTGTCGAGACGAAAGCGGCACCTGCGCGCATTGATCCGTCGTCCGAGTGGCTCATCTACCGCCAACGGACGAACGTCACGCCGCGAAGACACGACCAGCGCGTGGAGGAGATGATCCAGAGAGTTCTGCAGCCACCAGACGCTTCACCATTATCACTATCGCAGCCCCAGCCCCAGATCGCTCTTGCTGCTGCATCAAAAGAGAATGAGACGCTGCCGCCAAGTCGCCCACGACAACCGTCACTCTCAGGGTCCACGTACCACCAGCGCGTGCTTGCGACGCGCCAGAAGAACAATTCGAGGACGCTGCATCCACTCGGGGAACTCGCACCGCTCACGGAGACTGAGCGCACGCTGCTGAGCTCACGTGAAGAGACGAACCGTGATGTCGACCGACTGCTCGTGACCCTCTTCCAACAGCAGCAGCAGTCTGGGTCTGGAGCTCCTGGGATCTCACCAGAGCTCTCCAGGACTCTCGCGACGAAACAGTCGGCTGTCAGGTTCTCCACACGTCGCAGTGAATTCCGAGAGCAGACCGCTGCGGCTCTGAAAAGCCGGAACTTGGTCTCACGCATGGACGAACTGCGGTCATTACCGCAGGTGCTCGATCAAATGGTGCAGCGGCATCGCGACAAGCAGCAGCAGCTCGTGCTGAGCCACGGAGAGAACCTCGTCCTCAAGAACAAGCGCCAGTCGTGCCTCAACTTGCTGCAGCGACCGCCGCAGACGCCTGTGTTCCCGTCGTCCATTGAGCAGAAGCAGCAGCAGGCGCTCCGGCGCAAGCAGGTCTTTGACGACAGAGAGGAAGCCGCTGTGCGTAGCGCTGTCAATCGATGGCAAACGCGACGGCAGCAGCGGCAGGAAGAGACGCGGCGCACGTACAGACAGTGCCAGTGGCTACTGCTCACGACGCTCGCGCAGACGTCCATCAACTGGCTGGGCAAGTTCCAGGAGTGGAAGCTCAAGCGCGATGCGCTGCGTCAGGTGGTCATGGCGCGCCGCATCCAGGTGTTCTGGCGCGAGCGCGCTCTCATCCGAAGGAACGCGCTCTCGGGGCTCGACTATTTCTCGAGTGCGTCCATCAACTCGCCGTTCTATCGCATGCCGCTCGTCATGAAGTCGGTCTCGCTGCTGCAGAAGGTCATGCGCAAGTGGCTCGCGGGCAAGAAGAACCGACACAACGTGGTCGCGGTCGATATCATCGTGACGTCCTGGCTCGAGTTCCAGGACGTCAAGTTCCGCCGACTCATCCTGCGCTTCCGCAAGCGCGTGCGCGACTTCCAGATCATGTGGCGCACGTGGCGCACGATCACAGACGCACGGATCAAGCTGCTGCTGCACGTGTGGGCCAAGCTCGAGCGCAAGAGTAAGCGGCGTCACGGAGTCTTGAACTCCAACAGCTTTAAGCCTCAAGGGATCCCTGACGGTGGCTCAGCGCTCGTGCATTCGCTAAAAGCGGCCGCGATGTCGCCAGAGAAGCAGCAGAAGCAGCTCGAAGGCATGCACCGACATCTCAAGAACGGCGGCACAGTCCAAACGCCGCTCTCCATCGCGAACGCTGCAGCGGTGTCACCAACAAAGCCGCCGTCGATGGCCACGATTGCACGGGCGCTCTCTCCGGGCTTCTCTGCCTCGCTGCGAGCGCTAAAGACAAGTGGTCGAGTGAAGCAGAATCTCGAGTTTCGGCACCAGATCGGCGAGGACTTTCAGCACGCGATGCAGGATTTCTACACGGCGAGCAACAACATCCATCAGCATCGCGGTAATCCAGGCAGCACGCACCTCTACTCGCCTCCGCACGCTCTGTTGGCACCGCACGGCAATTCACCGCGTGCTTCTCAAGCTCGAGGTAAAGGACCATATTCGCCGTCGTCGTCGCCACCGTCCTGGAGAACGCTCGCAGACGCAGTTACACCACCACCGCATGCGGAGAAAGTGCCACTGCAGCTTAAGGTGTCGATGCTGCGGCACTTGCTGTCGGAAAAACGCAAAGCGTTCCAAGCCACGAAGGACAAGAAACGGTACGAGAACGACTCGGTTGTCAATGGATCTATAGAATCATTCGTATACTTATTCTTGTGTCGTTGCGCCTTGCTCCTCTATTAGTGAGGAATGGAAGTCGCGACAGCAGCAGATACGCCGCATTGAGTTCCGCTACAACGTGCTCGAAGAGCTCGTCGCGTACCAGCGCTTCCAGATGGAGAACTCGGTTTTCCTGCTGCTGCACAACGTGTCCGAGTCTGAGATACTGCACGTGATGCACCGCGCTCAGCAAGCTGCGAATGCCGCAGCTGCAGTCGCGAAGAAACAGGAGCGGCCTGAGAGCGGGCTCTTCGGAGACGCTCATCTTGTGGACGATCCATCGAAGGTCCACGCACTCACATCATCAATCAGCATCGCCACTTCTTCTGATTCGGTCCAACCGCAGAAAGCCTCGGCGCTTCGTTCTCTTAGGAGATCAATCATCGGTCATCATCATCACTATCCAGCGGAATCCGGTTCAATGGTGTCCATCGGGAACAGTGTAGTGGAGCTGCTGGAGGACGATGACGAGTGAGACTGTCCATAGGAATGTCCACCACCAAAAGACAGATCTCGAGTTTGGGTACCTGTTTGCTTCCATGACGTGATGAAGCACAGAAACAGAAGTCCACTTGAAAATGTGTCTGTCCACCAAAGAGGACAGGAACGTCCACAAGCCGACCGAGGAGTGTCCATCACTTGACGACAACATGCGATTTTAGCTACTTTCGTCGAGTATACGTATTTGGCTTTTTGGTGTTCGAGGCGGCCTTCGTCTCGCTTTTTGGTTCTTTGCTCTGTTTGAAAAGCGAGAACACGCGCGGTCCCTCTCGTTCCAGTTGCTTCTTCTCCATGTACGCCTTCACGGACGTCATCGTGCTCTGCAGCGTGCTCGATGGTGCCTGGGGAGCGGCCATCTTGCTCTTCATCTTCGATGATGAAGACGTTTCGTAGCCGAGCACCACTGGCCCGTTACTCCCCCGCTTGGCCTCCATCTTGATCGCCTCCTTGGCCGCACCGGTACCCAATTCCACCTCGTTACGCTTGAAGAAGTCGAGAAAGTGCGAGAGACACTGCTCCGAGTGCTCGACTTCCTGGAGGAACGGTCGCATCCACTTGGAGAGCGACGCCGTGTGCTTCTGGCCGCGGTGGCGTGAATCCAGCAACAGGATCGTGCCGTAGTCGTTCCGGTGGCGGATGCAGCGCCCGAGCGCCTGGTTGAGCGCGCGGAAGGCCTGCAGTTGGTACCACACGTGGCCGCTCACGAGCTTCTTGTCCACGCGGCTCTTCTCGTCCTGGTATTGCCGCTTGAGCGACACTTGGAGCTCCTTCACACTCGGAAAAGGGATGCCCACGGCCAGCACAGCCCTGGCGTTGTCGTTCGAGAAGTCGATGCCCTCGCTTACTTTGCCACGGTACACAGCAATGAACACGGCCCCGGTCTTCGTGCCGGCAGTGCCCGCGCGGCCGCTGGCCACGGCGTACTTGTACTCGTCCAGGAGCTTGTCAAAGTCCTTGCCGGCCTTGCGCGGCTCGCTGTACATGGTCTTGATGGCGTCGATCTGGTCCCAGATGCCCGTCTGCCGCCAGCGCGTCTCCAGCTTGTCCATCAATGTATAGGAAGGGAAAAACATGAGGATGCCGCCCGGGATCACCTGTGCGTACTGCAGCAGCAGGTGCCCCATCGAGTCCTGGTACTGGAACGCCTGCTGGTTGTTGTAGGTCGACGAGAGGTCCACACCGCCCGGACCGTGCATGATCGCGCCGGCGAATACCTGCTTGCGCATATTCACGACGTGGTTGGCCTCCAGGCGGATGGGGAAGTCCGTGCCCAGCTCACCCGCGAACGAGTCCATGGGGCTGAGCGTGCCGGACGTCAAGATCACGCTGCGCGCCTGCTGCACCACGTCCGAGAACGCCACCGCCGCGTTTAGACACCAGATGCACATCTTGAGCTCCCAGCCGTTGCTCTTGGCGTCTGCGGTGTACGAGCCGCGGAAGCGGCCGCCGGCGTTGCGCGGGTTGCGCGACTTGCGCACGATGAGCTTGAAGTCGTCCAGGTACTTGAGCTGGTCGCGGAACATGTAGTCTGCCACGGTGATCACCATCTGTACCGTGCTCAGCGGCATGGTGCCCAGCAGCATGGACGATTTGGTATCCTCATCCTTCTGTGAGAGAGACTCGCCACCTTCAGACTGCATCCCATTGCTGCTCGGCTGCAATTCATCGTTGCTGTAGCTGCTCGAAAGCTCCTTCTCCAACTGCACCACGGCTGCCAGGTCCTGCTTGATCTGCGCGAACGAATCCTGCGTCATGCCCGTGTACTCGGCGAACATCGCCAGTGCGTCGACGCCCGGCCACACCTTGCTCTCCTCCTCAAAGCCCGTGGGCTTGAGGATCGTGCTCGCGTTCGCGTTCACGGACTGGAGCCAGCGGTTGAGCCCGTTGAGAATCTTGAGCAGACTGTGGTACGTCGGTGGCCGGTTGCCGTGCTTGATCACGTTCGTGAACGCCTTGATGGCGATCGCTAGCACGTCGCTGTTGAGCTCCATGCTCGCGGCCGAGCGGCACGTGTCCTCGACGTTGTGCGCCTCGTCAAATATCACGATCGCATTCTTGAGCGAGATGCTCACGGCCGCGCGGATCGACGGGTCCAGGATGTAGTTGTACGGGCAAAAGACGATGTTGGCGTCCACGAGCAGCTCGCGCGAGTGATAGAAGCCGCACTCGCGGTGTCGCTTGGACAGCGCCACCATGTCCTCGATATCCCACACGGGCGGTGCCACGCGCTTCAGGTCGTTCGTCTTGCGCCGCTTGTTCGCGAACGTGCAGCTGTTCATGTCCATCAGATTGCGGCACTTCTCGTCCACCTGGCTCGGGTCGCGGTTCACCTTGGTGTTGACGCAGAAGTTGGCCTTGGAGCCCAGCACGCACATCTTCAGCTCGTTGGCAAAGGGATTTGAGGCATCGGGGCTTTGTAAATAAGAGGCTGGGCTGTTCTTGAGTTCTTCGACGACCTGCGCCAACTGCGAGTGCGTGCGCGAGCAAAAGAAGATCTTGGGTGGCACTACGCGCGAGGACGTTGTTTTGTCGTCTTCTGAGGTTGAGTGGAACTTCTCATGGTTGACACCAGCAGCGGCAGACTGGACGGCTGCTGAAAATGAATCTGGCAGCGAGCGCTTGCTCTTGAGCTTCTTGAGTTCAGGTGGAGACTCCATGCTGTCGTCGCTGTTGCCACCACTACCAGCAGTAGTGCGCAAGGCTGCAAATGACGCAGGCAGGGCTCGCTTCTTCTTCGTGCGCATCTGAAAGTCTGGTTGACTGTCAAAGTCATCTAGGTCATCACTGCCTGAGGAGCCGCCCGCTTTCATCTGGCTCTTCTTACTCTCCATGGAAATCCAGCCGTCATCCACAGCGAAGGATTTCGCAAACGCTGGGAACCGAAACTGGTCGAACGACGGCTGCGTTGATGCAAAGTCGTCGTCGTCATTCACGCCAGAAGCTCTAATTGCACCACGAGCAGCACCATCACCGTCTGTCGCATCCGAGATAGTTCCACCACCCGTCTCTCCGTTGGCTCTGCTGTACATTTCTGCTTCTCTCTGCTGCTGCTGCTGTTCGATTTGCTTCTTCTTCGCCTTGTGGGCGTCCGCTGCGATCTTCCGCTGCTCTTCCAGGTTCTTCACCAGCTCCCTGACGTGCTTCCGCTGGAACGTGAGCGACGAGCAGAGAAGCGCGAGCGTCTTGCCCGAGCCCGTCGGCGACTCCAACAGCGCGTGCTGCCCAGTCTTTAACGCCAACAGCACCTTGTTCATGACTGCGAGCTGCGCCGGGAACGGCTTCTTGCCCTCTGGGAACTCGACATCGTAGCCCATGATCATCACCTTGTTCGCAGGTGCTGGCTCTGGAATGGGGTCTGTAATCGCGGGCGGCCGCAACAGTGGCTCATTCTTCATATGCGGTTTTTTCGCCGCCACTAGTGACGCATGTTCGTCCTTGATTCCCAGCGCAGCAGCAGAGGATGGCGACGGCGCTGCGTCGCCTTTGATATCAATGTGAGCAGAAGGGGACGTCGGCGCTGACTCGTCCTTGATCTCGATGACGTTGGAGCAGGACGGCGCCAGTGGTACGCTGCTACCAGCAGTGGCAGACGCAGGTGCAGAAGCGCCTCCGAAGCCCGTGTCCACGACGTCGTCGTCGTCCGAGAGCTCGATGATCTCCGTGCGCGCCATCGTCCCGCTTGCTGCTTGCATCGCTCCGTCCATTATCGTGCTATTGTTGCACAAGTGTTGCTTTAAATGGCTGCAAACGTCTACAGCAACAACAAAAAGACGACACACTTGCTTTCACTATGCCGGCGTCTCTGCCCTCTTAGAGCACCCGCACCGGTTTTGAGTAATTTGTTGAGTAAATAAATAGATTGCACCCGGATATAAACTTCGGCAGGCGCTTTAGTTTGGGAGATACTCAAAAGTGGCTTTTTGTGCTTTTGTATGGAAGTGAACTATCCAAACTACATTTGCTCAAAAGTAAGCGTGGTATGGCCTTTTCTAGTAAAGGGGTCCTGCAAGAATGAATATTTTTCGAAAGCTATTTACTTACTCACAATTTACTCACCACCGGTGCGGATGCTCTTATGGTGTAATGCTAAACATTTTGAGTATAACTTTTCGCGCCATAACAAGTGTAACACTTAAAAAACTGTAAGAGCACTTATCGCAGTCAATGAAGTGCCTTCGCTTACTATGCGATGTAGGCATCGCATCCACAATCACTTGCGGACAAATGGAGACCGCGGGTCTTTATTTGTCACTATCAGTAATATGGCAATGTCTTCACCGCCACTCGCCGTATGAGCTCTGCAAAGTCTTATAGTTGAGCTCACAACATCAGAACGCTCCATCAGCAGCATTTCACTGCCTCATAGCGCAGCAGCCTCGGCTTTATGCTTCTCCAAAAGCGCGATCACGTCCACGTAGTTGCGCTGCTTGGCGAGCGCGATGCCTCTGTCCGCGTCGCAGATCTGCGGCC
>JAASGT010001095.1:0-11373 GCA_023334315.1 Globisporangium alternatum | reverse complement strand
CGCGTTCAGCTCCATTGAAGGAGCCTGCCAAGAGCACCTTCTCGTCGAACACGCAAAACTACGCAATCTCTTCGCCAGATTCCGTAATCAAAATGTGATGACTAATCTAGCTAGTAAAATGCGCAATCATCTCCCTCTATAATAACTGATAAATTTGCTAGGTTTCATTAAAAAGGTTATACTACCTCTATACTAACTAATAAGTTTTGCTATAAAGGGAGCTGCACCTGATTGGTCGTAAATACAGTTATCACGTTGCTAAGTGGCTAAAAAAGACTTGTCAGAGCAAAATTCAACCAATCACATCACATCTTCCATTTTTAAAAAACATTTTTTTATGAATAATGGTAAAAACTGTAAAATATGGTTTACTTGAACAAACTATAGATTGATTTAAAAAGATCTAAAATATAAAAAAAATTTAAAAAATGATAAAGTGCTTTTAAATAAGAATTTCGAACTTAAGAGGTGATATACTGTAAATGTTTTTTTCAACAAGCACGCAAGAAGAAGGAAAAGAAGAAGAAAACCAAACAAGCCACCAAGTAAGCAGAAGCACAAGCTGTACACAAGCCCAAGTCACTCAAGCACGACAAGTAAGCATGCTCAAGACCGATCTTCTTAACGACGCTTCACCGTCGCCGACATCCTCGACGTCCTCGATGGTTGGCCTGGATGATCGTGAGCTACTGATCCTCGAGCGCCAACGCACGGCCGCGCTGGAGGCCGAGGTGAAGCAGCTGCGCAGCGCACTCGTGCAGATGGGTGAATCGACGGAGATGGAGGAGGAGCGCATTACGAACCGCTTGATCAAGCGCCTTGCGGAGCTCAAGCGCGAGAAGGAGGCGTTGGCGCTTGAAGTGGAGCGCGAGGAGGAGTTGCTCACCAACTCGTTGCAGAAGAAGCTCAACCAACTGCGGAAAGAGAAGGTGGACCTGGAGAACCGCCTTGAGCATGAGCAGGAGTATATCGTGAACAAGCTGCACAAGCAGCTCGAGGCCGCTAAGCATGAGAAAGAGCGCTTGCTCCAGGAGCTCTCGTCCGAGGACATGGCCATGCGTAAGGCGCTCGAGTCCCAGGTCGCCAAGATCCTGAACGAGAAGGTGCATCTGGAGAACGAACTCGAGCAGGAGCAGGAGTTTCTGGTCAACAGACTGCAGAAACAGCTCGCGCTCATTCAGGCCGAGCGCCGCCGCACGGAGCGCAAGATCGCCAAGGACAACATCCTGCTTTTCGACCAGCTCCACGCCAAGCTTGAGCTGCTGCGGCTCGAGAGCGGCGAGAACGTGAACGCGCTCGCGGACGCCATGAGCCGCGCGATCCTGAAAAGCAAGGAGCAGCAGCTCAAGAAGGTCAAGGATGTGACCGGCAACAAGACCTCAAAGGACGACGCGAGCGTGCTCGGTTGGTCCTACTCGTACGGATCGTCGAAAGAGCCGCACGCGGCGTCTGGCAGTACGCAGCTCACGCCCGAGGGTTTCCCGTACCAGCACATCCGCCGCGGCACAATGTAACGAGCCAACCACGCATTCAGTCATTCTGTTGATGATGCGATTGCGAATGGGAGCGAGCGAACGGAACGCTCGTTGTGTGCGTCCACGTGTGTGCATTGCATGATTTGCGTCTCTTGTATCCGAATTGCATGGAGGCAGCAGCACGAGCCCCACCACCAGCAGCAGCCTCCCTCTATCCAGCGAGACCTCCCCCAGCCAGCCAGTCAATCAGTCCGCAGAACAACAGCAACACCAAAGTATCCATCGATTGACGCAACTGCCACCAACCAGCCAGCCACTTGTTCTCTTTCTCTCAGTTAATCATTTAATCCAACTATACTATCGTATTCTACTCACATCACCACGACACAAGCTCCGAGCACATTCACGCAAGTTCACACACACACGCCTTTATTGTACAGTTGACGCACTCGCTCCTTGTTGATTAAATAACGCACCTCCGCGTCCTCTTCTTCTTCCTATCCTGACATCTTACAACGCCTGGCGGATGAGCTCCTTCTGCTTCTCTGAGAGGCTCGCGGGAAACTGCACGTCGAACTCGACGAAGAGGTCGCCGCGCTGCGACGGGCTCTTCTGCAGCGGCATGCCCTCACCGGCGAACACCTTGCGCATGCCCGGAGTCACGACGCCGTCAAGCCGCATGTCGATGCTGCGATTGTCCAGCGACTTGATGCTCAGCGTGCCGCTTCCCACGAGCGCGTCCTTGAGTGACAATCGCGCGCGGTACACGAGGTTGTCGCCCTCGCGCTTGAACTTGTCATGCGGCTTCTCTTTGATCACAAATACGATATCCTGCGGCGGTCGGTTCGGCAGCGCATCGCCCTGGCCCTCGAACGTGATCTTCGTGCCGTCCTTCCACCCAGGGCGCACATTTACCTCTAATATCTTCTGCTCTTCGCGGATCTGCTGCGACGCCTGGTCGTACACCTTGCGCGTGATCTTGAGCTTCTTCGTGCAGCCTGTGTAGAGCTGGTCGAGCGTGCAGTCCAACTGGCGCTTGAGCTTCTCGGGTTTCGCGCTAAAGCCACTACCACCACCGCCGCCACCAAACATGTCGTCCATGCCGCTCATGCCGCCAAAGCCCCGGCCGCCACTGCGCATGCCACCACCACGACCGCGCCCACCGAAAGCCGAGCCGAACATGGACATCGGGTCCATGTGCTCGGCCTCGTTCGGGTTCGACGTGCCGAAGAACTGCTCAAAGATCTTGGACGGGTCGCTCGAGTGGAAACTAAAGCCGCCCGGGAAGCCCGAGGAGCTCGACGAGAAACCCGAGAAGCCACCGCCGCCTGGACCAGACGACGAGAAAGAGAAACCGCCGCCTGGGAACGCGCCGCCAGGGAAGCCGCCACCGGCGCCCTCTGGCCCCTGAGGCGGTGGAGCACCACCGGCCTTGAGCCCCTCCTCGCCGTATTTGTCAAAGATCTCGCGCTTCTGCTTGTCGCTGAGCACCTCGTACGCCTCGCTGATGTCCTGGAACTTGGCCTGCGCGCGATCCTTGTCGTTCGGGTTCTTGTCCGGGTGCCACTTGAGTGCCAGCTTCCGATACGCCTTCTTCAGCTCCTCGTCCGTGGCCGTGCGTGCCACGTTCAGGATCGCGTAGTAGTCCTTGCCCATTCTTAGTTGTTGCGCTTGTTTGCTTGTTGCACTTGGTCGCTTGCTTGCGTTTTCGGAAATGAACGTGCTGTGCTTGGCTGCTTTGGCTTCAACAACAACGGTCTGATATTGCGCGATTTTCGGAAATTTCTAGATTGATCGAGAAACTTCGAAGATGCGATGATTTCTGGACTTCTGATTGGTCTACAATTTTAAATATCTTTATTTCAGCCAATATATGATCAGGAAAATGGCTGATCTAAATTATATATTTTCACATTTTTGCGTGTCTCGTTCACACTGTTTGCTTGTCTCTGAAGCCACATGAAGGTGTCGCGAATACCAGTAAGCCTACTCAGCCGGACGACGCGGCCGTCGTGGCGCTCGGCCCGGCGCCTCGACTCCTAACTACAACAGTATGAACAGCAGCCTCCACCACAGCGCCATCGTCGTCCTTGGCGTCGCTCTTTGGTCTTAAAAACTCGGGCAGGAACGTGCCTCTGTGCTGGTTGCGGCGCAGCATCTGCATGAGCACGTTGCCGCGCTCCTTGCGCGCGACGCGGTAGCCCGAGCTCGGACGCGGATCCCTAATCGGCAGGAACATGCGGAATGACTGCGACTCGTGGTAGCTCCGGATCGTGTCGGGCAGCTCGGCATCGCGGCGCAGCGTTCCGTAGCGCGATTGCAACAGTTGCTGCTGCTGCTGCTGCTCTCTTTTATTTGCTGCGAGCTCGGCGATCAAGAGCTCCGACGCCGGGTCACCGCGCTTGACCTTCGCCTTCGTTGCGCGCATGAGATCGCGGACGTCGACGAGCTTGGGTCGCAGCATGGCCTGCTGGCAGCTGCTGCACATCTCGACCTTCGGCAGCCCCGGGATCACCGTCGAGCAGTGGCACGCCCTATAATAACAATAACAAGAGCCCAAACAGGCGCTTGTGAGTCTTGTATCTACTGTGAGTCAACGACTGACAGTGCAAGTACTGTACGTACGTGAGCTGGTCGCGCTCGCTCTTGGACTGGCCGATGAGCTTGGAGATCTTGCGCATGCGGCCGCACTCGCGGCCGCGCACAGCTGCGAGGATGTAGTCTGCGGCCGTGCGGACGGCGGCCTCTTGGTCCCTCACATCGCTCACGATCTCCACGATGCCGCGCACAAACACTTCGACGACGTCCGCGTCGATCTGGCAGTAGAGGTAGCAGAGCGAGACGTTGACCGGTCGGGTGATGGCGCCATCCTCGCGTCGTGAGTCTGCATCCACGTCGTCCAGGTGCATGGACTTGAGCAGCTGGTATCCGAAGCGTCGTCCGGATTGGATCGTATGGATGCCCATGCGCTGTTTGATGGTATACACGTCCACATCATAGCGATATCATGGCCAGTATTAGACGCATGTATATCAACCACTCTTCATACAAAGGCTACAAACAAAAGCTTACCTCGACGTAGCAGAGCTGGTCGATGAGTCCCGACGTGAAGCTCTGTTTCTCGAGCCATTTGACGCCGAAGAACCGGAATGGGTGCTCGTCGTCTTCACTCGCAAAAGTCTGCAAGACGCCGCAGTCCATGAGCGCGTTGTCGCCGAACTGGACCGCACAGTTCGAGCGCATGTCGTCCGTTGAGTCGGCGTAGAGCCCCGCCATGACCGTGTCGAGTGACCCGCGCAGCTGGCCGATGCAGAACGCACTCACCATCGTAGTCGGGCACTCAACGTACGATCCCTGGCGCTGAAGACCGACGTTCATCCGACTGAATTCGGTGGCTAATCGCTTCTCACCACTGTACTCTTTTGCTGATGGCTCACGCTCTTCGCCATGCTCTTCGGCTGCTATTGCTGCGGCTGAGTAGTAGTCCTCGTCGTTGCCGATCGTAGACACGAAGCTCTTCATCGTGCGCAGCTCGACACGCTCCTTGTAGACGCTGAGCCCGCGCTCTTCTTTAATGAGCGCCCAGCGCGCCGGGTCCACCGCGCGCTTGCGGCGGCGCACGAAACCCACGTACCGCTGCACGGACTTGACCACGATCGCGTCGCTCGAGTGGGCGTACGCCCGCAGCACGTCCTGCTCTTCATCGTCTGCCTCGTCGTTCTCGTGCTCGTCTTGCAGCAGCCGCTCATCTTCTTGCGTGCAGAGGCTCTCTGGATCTGGCTGTTGCGGCTGCGGATGCTGCTTCACAGGCGCCTCGTGCAGCATGGGGCTGGAAGACACGCCGTCGGTCATCATGGACGCAGCGAGCAAGCGAATTCCGATATGGTTTGTTGATTTTCCACACAGAGGAAGCAGCCAAGTGGCCAGTCTGTGTCCATAACAGGCGGGATGGATAAATAATTCGGGTGGGTATAAAATTAGAAAGTGGGTCAGGTTTAATTTGCTTTTAGTAGATATTGAAAACGGGTCGGAAACCAAATTTGACAAATGCGTCAGATCTCAGAAGTGCTGAGTCCTTGACTTTTACGAGGCCTGCGTGACGGTGCGCTCGTGGCGATCGCAGCTTGCTTGCCGTGTCAGCAACGACGAAGCCTTAGTCAAGGCTCTGTTACTGTCGTGCCCTCCTTCACGATCAGCTGTGAAGATGCGTTATCGCGGTTCCTCGTTATTACAGACCTTCGTGCCTCTAGATCCACGATGGATCCTCGGAAGTGTGCTTACACTACCACCACACATCCATCCGCATTGCCTCTGCTAAACTGTAAAGAGCTGCTCGATGACTTGTATCGACATTCTGTTAGCCCGCCTGTGTGCATGGACCAAGGGGCGACCTGGCGTGTTGCAAAGTGCCTTGACTCAACAAGTCGCTAACTCGTTCAATAAACATGCCCAATGTACCGGTGAACCTATCGGTTTTGCTGACAGATTTGCAGCAAATACCGATATACAGGTTGACGTTTAGTTTTTAACGGTATCACCACATAGTAAAAGAACGCGCCTCAAAATTTCGTTATGGTGTCGCAATGGGTACATTTGTCCATACTCTGTTTCAGTCAAAAATGAAGCAAGCCAATTGCCAAAATCCACCCATTCACACAAGTTATTATTGGATTGTTCAAGATTCACCCATTCACACAATATTCACCCATTTACAAAATCATGTGTTTATCGTAAAGTTAAATTACGGTAATATTAATTTGATCTATAAATACATGTATAATACGATTTAATCTTGAATTTGTCTTTATAATACGATCAAGCTCTCTGATTGGTTGAATTTTGCTTTTCAAAGGATCTTTTTTTAATTGAATTTATTTTTGACATGCGTTTTATTTTGTTTTGGAATCTCCCATCTCGTTTCTGGGTGGTCTGTCAAGCTTCACCCATTCACACAGTTCAATGTATTTGTGTTATGGGTTCATCTATGTTTCATTGCGAGCGCATTTGGTTCCAAAAGGAAGCAAGCAAATGCACGCGCAACTCACTTTTGCGGCTGTTGACGTGGCGATCGCTGTGGGCGAGAAGCAAATATTAGTTCGCTGTTCTAGAACACAATCGAGCCATCCACAACCACCCGTCAACCACCTGAAGAACCAGCGCAACGCAATCCACGCACACACATCCTTTACCCGCGCTCGTCTGCGCGAGTTGGGCCAATTGGCGCGCGAGTTGCCCTGCTCACCGAGTAAACAAGCCTAACGAGCTGCGACAAGCCGACAACAAGCGCAACAAAACAAACAAACACGTCCGGCAGTTGCTCGCGTGCTGTCACAATCGCTTTTACTGAGTCATTAGCAAGCGAAGCGCCTCTTCAAGAGCCGCGAGCCTTTAGCAACAGCAACAACAGCAGCATTATGACTTTGCCGGCGATCGCCACGGGCTTCGTGCGCAAGCTCTACCGCATCCTCGACCAGGAGAGCGGCGCCGTGATCAGCTGGACGCGCGGCGGCACGGCCTTCGCCATCTTCGACGACGACAAACTCAACGAGCTCATCCTGCCGCGCTACTTCCGCGGACGACTCTGCGCGTTCCGCCAGCAGCTGCGTGAGCACGGCTTCCAGCAGCTCATTGAGAATACGAATGGCAACGGCGGCGCACATGTTGCGGTGCCCATTGCGCCGGTTGCGCCGCCCGTGAGCGCACAGGCGCAGCACTGCACGTACTTTCACCATCACTTTGTGCGCGGCGCGCCCGGGTCACTGAGCCAGATCACGCGCACGCCGCTGCCGCGCCGACGCGTCTCGAGCCGCAAGAGCAAGGCCGTCAAGCGCACTGCGTCTGTTGTTACGCCTTCTGCTGTTGTTGCACCTGCGTCTGCGGTTGTTAGTGATGCGCCAGTCGCGAGCGACTTGAAGCGATTAAGCGCCAAGCGCGCGCGCATGAATGAGGCACCGCCGGTGTTGTCGATGTCTTCGTCGACTGCCTCGACCTCTACGAGTCTGTCGTCATCTTCGACGACGTCGACTTCCTCCGCCACGTCGCCAACTGCTGTCATTTCGATCATGAAGAACTGCTCGCTGAGTGCGGCACCACTTACCCAACAACAGCCGCATCAGCAGCCTGTGAAGTCGAACCCGCTCTTCTCGAACGAGAGCACCTCGCTCTTCGACGACTGGCTCAGCCTCGAGGACATCTCGCTCACAGGCGCGTCTTCGTCCACCACGACCGCAGCGGTCACGACCGACATCTCATTCTCCGAGGACATGCTCGGCGCGCTCATGAACCTCGTGAGCAGCTCCATGACGACCACGCCACTCGCCACCGTGCCGGAGGAGAAGAGCTGCAAGGCCGCTATGAGCAGCAGCGTCCACGGCCCCATATGTCCAGCGAAGAAGAAAGCGCTGGCGAACGGCGCCGTGTACGAGACGCACCAGTTCTCGGACGACACGATTAACTCGATGATGCTCTGGCTCGGCAGCAGCGGCTCGACGTAAGAGCAGAGACGTCCGTCAAGGGCGGCATTTAAAGAGCGCAACAGTACCAGATCACCCAATCCAATCAACCAAACCCCAGCTAAGAATCCAGCGATCCAGCAGCCAGTGAGTCCCAGTCACCCTCACTGTAGTAGAGAGCAGAGCGATGCAGCAGCTTCAGCATGAGTCCCAGGTCAACTCAAGGCCCCACGTCGCGATCGACAGCAGCCATTCATGTGTGTGAACCCCACGTCAGTCGGTCTATCCAGTGCTCGATACCAGCAATATCAACAACCAAGCGCGAGCAAGAAACAAACAAGAATGCATGTGCGAGATGGCGCACTTCCGACTTGCAGCAACTCCAACAAACACAAGAAAACAAGCAAGCAAACAACAAACACAAGAAGACAAGCAAGCAAGCAACAAACAACTGACCAAGCAAGCAAGCAAAGAAACAAGAAGAAGAGGAACAAGCGCCACGCAGAGTCTCTCGATTGAAGTACAAGTGTGCATAGTGTCGTAGTATCCACCACCACCCATCAATAGCGAGTGTAAACAGACTTCTTATAAACACAGTAGCAGCTCAAGTGAGCACGACACGTCAACCTCAACATTGGAGCTCTTCATTCTTTCAAGAGACCAGTTGGACAACACTGGAACTCTATCATATCTCCATGCTATTCACGCTAAGGCCACATGACACAACACAGCCACATGGCTACAGAACCGTAGTGACTGACCGATCGATTGACAGGAGTCATCCTGCACGCATGATCGCATTTCATGGTGCTTGCTTGATTGCGTCAATAAAGAAATGTGAACCCAGTTCCCGAATTCATTTTCAAGTATCCAGAAGATAGTGTCACTAATGGACACCTTACAAGATATATCTAGCATAATATGGTGTGTTCTTTCAATAACAGATTTTTCAAAAATATACTATTTTTATGCTTAAATAGTTTTCCTACTACCTTTCAAAACAATATATCTCTTTAATATTATATATATCAGGTGTCCATACATGACGCACTCATCTGTACATATTCGAGGGAATTTTGTTCTCCAGTCAAAGGCGGCAACAACACTCACACAAGCGCGGCAATCACTCATTACTAGTAGGAATACATACCAGCAGCAGCAGCATGGCGGCGGGCATCGCCACGGGCTTCGTGCGCAAGCTCTACCGCATCCTCGACCTCGAGAGCGACGCTGTGATCAGCTGGGACGACACCGGCCTCTCGTTCTCGATACACGACGCCGAGGCGCTGAACGCGGACGTGTTGCCGCGCTACTTCCGCGGTCGCCTCTGCGCCTTCCGCCAGCAGCTCGTGGACCACGGCTTCGAGCAGCTCGAGTGCGAGGACAACGAGACGCGCGAGGTGTATCGCCACGAGCACTTCCTCAAGGGCTGTCCCGCGCAGCTGAGCCTCATCGCGCGCGTGCCCAAGCCCAAGCGCAAACAACCGAGCGTCACGGTCACGATTGGCGGGAAAGCGAACGAAATGATGCCCACGCTGCTTAGTGTCAAGCAGCCGAATGCGAATGCGTCCAGGTCGCTCACGGTGACGCTCAATGCCGGGATGAAGCGCGCGAGCCCCAGTGTACATCAGCAGCAGCAGCAGAAGCGCGTACGTGATGAACAGCAGCAGCAAGAGTCGCTCATGGTCACGCCCAAGCTCAGCAACAACAACGGCCGCAATACCACCAAGAGCATGAGTGGGAACCCGCTCTTCTCGAACGAGTCGGACATGAGCGCGCTCTCGTTTGCGCGGCTCGCTGAGAGCGGCCTGCTGCCGCACAGCTCGGACCTGCCAGAGCCCATCAGCTACCTGGCCAAGCTCACGAGCCGCAGCTCCATGTCTCAAGCGGCTCCTGCTGTCCAGGCTCAAGCAAAAGCGCGGATGGCCGAGCCGCCTATGTTCTCAGACGACCTCTTCCGCTCGGCGCTCTTCTTCCTGGCGTCCACGTCCACGACCGGTGTCGAGCCACCCGCTGCTAACCCAGTCACGACCACGAGTCAGGCCAGCGCTGACAAGAACGGCAACATGATGGTGTCATCCAACCTGCTGTCCATGCTGCTGGCGTCATCCACGTCGGGCATGCCAGCTTTTACGACCAACAGCAGCGGCTGGGGCTCAGGCGTGTCGTCTAACCCGCTCTTTAGCGACCAGAGCGCGGGCGACGACGACGAGGACCAGGACTCGATCTGGAACCTGCTCGTGGCTTCGTCCGTGGACCGCGTCAAGAGCGCGATTAACGACCTCGAAAGCCCGCAGGAGCGCCTCAAGGTCATCCTGGCCGAGCGCGAGCGGCTCGAGGAGCAACGCAAGAAGTTCAGCCGCGCGAGTGGTAACAGCAAGGAGACCACGGCCAGCGAGGCTTCGTCTGTAACATCAAGATCAGCGTCGAGTAACCCGCTGTTTGCCAAGTCCACAGCGCCTGGTGCAGTGAGTGGGAACCCGCTATTTACCAAGTCACCAGCGCCATCTTCAAACCCGTTGTTCGCCAAGGCGTCCCAGCCACCAGTGGCGAATCCGAACCCGCTCTTCGCCAAGACTTCGACATCGTCGGCATCACCAGGTCAGCAGACTGGCAACCCGCTGTTCGCCAAGGTGACGAACAAGCCTCCCTCAGCTACTGCTCATGTGGTCTCGAGCTCCAACTCGGTGATGCTGGGCCGTGGTGGTGGAACAGGTGCAGGAGCACCGAACGAAGACGATCTGTGGCGATTGCTCATGTCGTCGTCCATCGACTCGTTCCGGCGCATCGGCGAGTTCGAAGTCTGATAGAAAGCTCTCACGCACACACGCACACGGCTGAGTGGAAGCGTGAAGAACACAGCAAGCAGGAGAGCTCGAGCGTGAGACGAGCGCGTCGTGGTGCGCCAGAGTCGTAAGTACCTTTTTGAAAACTGTACGTTTGTTTTATTTAACCAGCACATGCTGCGGTGCATCCACGGCTGCAGGTTGGACAACAGGTTCCTTCGTTATCGCCAACGTGGCGTCCTGTTCGACACAGAAAGCGACTCATGGGGAAGCGCTGTCCCTGTCCAGAGTCGAGTGAATACTTAGCATGGAAGGAGAAGGCTTCGATCAGTTCACAGTCAAGAAATGCGCCGACCGCCGACTCCGGAGCCGAACCAAACCAAGG
Source organism: Globisporangium alternatum (assembly GCA_023334315.1). Lineage (NCBI taxonomy): Eukaryota > Oomycota > Peronosporomycetes > Pythiales > Pythiaceae > Globisporangium > Globisporangium alternatum. The sequence goes on along the minus strand of JAASGT010001095.1, from coordinate 275 downwards.
TGATTTCGAGTAGGTACGCAGGTTGCTAGCTGACAGCCCAATACTTCAATGAAAGAACACCATTGATGCACCGGCACTGTTGTGTGGGTACGTAGGCTTCACGCTCAACTTGTTTTCGTGGGTTCTTACAAAGTACATGCATTTGAATCAGAGGAAGCAATTAGCAAACGAGCTCTGCTACTCAGGCATCGCACTCTGCTTCTTGCTTCTCTCTCCACTCGTAATACGCAAAAGCGCACATGCAGTTATACAGTCACTCAATGATCCAGCCACCT
>JAASGT010001094.1:0-11393 GCA_023334315.1 Globisporangium alternatum | reverse complement strand
CGTCACAGCTCACGGTCGATCGCACGGTCTCGTTCCTCATGCTGCTCGACAAGGCGCCGCACCGGGGGCCGACGAAGCGCGTGCTGAGCAACAAGGAGATCAGCGCATTCCAGTTCAACGCGGCCGTGAGAGGCAACTTTTACCACGGGCTGCTGGCGCCCAAGCCGCTGGCCGTCGAAGACATCATCCGAGGCGAGCCGGGCCCGCCGCTGCTCTCGCCCAACTACAACGCGGACTCGACAGCGCTCTGAGCATCAAGACAAGAAGCTCCCAGTTGTATGGTGAGGGTCTTCGCACTTGGACACTTACTTGCATGGGAAAGGATTTTGTGTATTTGTACGACAGAGTACACGACAAAGCAATCTAATGTTTGGGCGAGTAAGTTGTGTGTGTTGTGTGTTGATCACGAGGCAAGTCGTCTACGAAAGACTCTTCTCCTTGCGCCGCGCCGCGAAGAGCTCCTGGATCTCCTCGCTGCTCTTGCCAGACGTCTCGGGTACCATGCGCAGGGTGAAGAGGAAGAAGACCGCAAGCGTGCCAATGAACGGCACGAAGCCATAGTCATCGAGGGCGTCGGCGATGTACGGGTAGCAAATGCCGATGATCAAGTTCGACGTCCAGTTGCAGCAGATGCAGATGGACGTGGCGGATGCGCGGATCGAGTCCGGGAAGAGGTCGGCGACCACGACCCACACCAGCGGTCCGAGGCTCACGCCGAATGCGGCGACGTACGTGGCCGTGAACACGATCGAGAGCGCCTGCACGCCGACGACCAGCGAGATGGTCATGCAGATGGCGCTGAGCACCATGCCGATCATGCCACTGAGGATCATCTTGCGGTTGCCGTACTTGGTCGCGAACCAGCCGGAGAAGAACGTCGGGAGCACGTTGACGACGTCGATGATCAGCGTGCCGATGCGGTCGTCGGCGATGCCCGCCTTCTTGAAAATGTCGGACGAATAAAAGAACACGGCATTGATGCCCGAGAGCTGCTGCGCGCAGGCGATGCCCACGGCCGTGAGCAGCTGGCGGAAGAGCAGCGGCGAGAAGAGCAGCGCGATGGCGGACGACGACGCCTTGAGGTCCAGCTCGTCCGGCTGCGCGTGCTCCACGTCACTCTTCTCCGTGGTTTCGAGCCAGCCGAGCGCCACATGCACGTTCTCCTCGCCGAAGAGGCGCGCGATCACCTTCTTCGCCTCATCGCGACGTCCCTTCATGAGCAGCCACGCGGGGCTCTCGACCATCACGAACGGCGATAGCGCCAGGAAAATGGCAGCGAGCACGATCGGGAACGCCGCGATGTAGCGCCAGCCGGAGCTCGAGTCGGCGAAGAAGAACGTGAGGCCGACGAGGAGGATACCGATCGTGATGGAGATCTGGAAACCCACGCCAAGAGAGCTGCGCATGTGCGGCGGCGTGACCTCGTTGATGTAGCCGCCGACCACGCCCGTCGCACACCCGGACGCGATTCCCGAGAGCACGCGGCCGATCACGAATACCCAGATGTTGGAGACGGTCGCCTGGATGATCGCGCCGGCCACGATGAAGCCGCAGTTGGCCATCATGACCTTCTTGCGGCCGAGCTTGTCGGAGAAGCCGCCGCTCGAGAGACTGCCGATCATGCCGCCCACGATCCAGGCGTTCACGGCGAAGGTCCACTCGAGCTTCGAGTGGCCGGGGAACATGAGGCAGCGGCCCTCAGGTACGGGCCGCATGTTGCACTCGTCCGTGTCGTTGAAGGTCGAGAGGTTGAGTTGGGACGTGGACCATCCGTACTGCAGCGGCTGCAGCAGCGCCACGAGGATGCTTGTGTAGAGCACGAGGTTGGGCTTGAGCAGCGTGCGCGCGGCGGCAGAGTCGCCATCGACCGCAGGAGTCCGGTGCACGGGGTCCACAGACACGCGCGAGGGCGTCGCGAGCTGCGCGTAGTGCTGCGGGTGGTCGGCGGCAGCCGGCGGCGTCAGCGGAATCTGGATCGTCGGCGTCATCGTCTCTCTCTCAACCTGTGCTGCAGCTGGTAAGATTCGCAGTGTGGCTTAGAATGAAGAGAAGCAGGCAAATGGTGAGGGCGGTGGAGTCTGCCCACCAACGAACGACCAGTCGTGTGCGGGGGCTCCATCCATCACGGCCGCTTGGCCTAATGCGACGACGACCGGAGAAGCACAGGGAATGGGCGCAAGGGGGAGGAGTCATTTCTGAAGCAGTTCGAATCGGAGCGTGCTAATAACAGAGAAAACGATTTGATACTGCCTTGATTGTCCCAACAAAGACTCAATATGGCCATAGTTATTCTTTGTCATTAGCAGCTGACTGACATCAGAATATGCGTGTGGTTGACTCGCTGTCCAAGTTCAAGTTGGTCAGATCATCGAGGTCAAGACGATTGTATTTGAGATTTGTATGCCTCGGCTCTTTCGCTTCGCTTAATTGACAAAAGCATACATATTCCAAGTATAATTATTTCGTAATCATTTTTGTGGGGCAAACCGGGTTAATGCTCCCTTTGGCCGCGTGGGTCAGTTTCACTTGTGTTTTGTATGGCACGTGTGTTGGATTCGTTGTCAGCGGGAATGCAGTTGTAATCTGCCTGTCTCAGACTAATAAATCAAGTGGCATGTACAGTGACCATGTCGTAACGTCCGCACTCGGCACCTACACTACACTCACTTCACCAATCGGACACGTCAGTGGAAACGAGGCGCGAAGAAATCAGAGGCGCTTGTCGTCCAGCCACTCGATGCAGCTGATCAGCAGATCAGTGTCTGGTGGTTGGTTTCTCGCTTCATGCAGGTGTGCGTTCGTTTGTTCTTGACGCACACCACGCTACCTCAAGATGCATTCAAATGTGCGAGTTTAACCGAGGAAGCGCTGTAGTGTCAGCTGACCACAGTCGTCTGAGGCGCTCTCTCGTGAGCGCAATCCAATGATGCGCAGAATTGCGCATACTGAGGTTATCATGTCAAGGCGCGAGTCTTTTTCACGCGGGCTGACACGGGGCTTTTTACCACCGTAAATACATTTTACCGCCACTCTCGACTCCTGGAATGAGGATGTCCTCCTGTCACAAGCAACAGCACTTCTCATTGATACAACGACTGACTGAAGGTGGCGCCAGCACACCGTGCCACAACTCGTTTCCTGCCGCTGGTAACCAGACTCGAAGCACGAAGGCAGCCTGAGTTTCAGTGCCACATAGCTATTTAGACTTCCATTCACTTGGGTACAGTAATCACACATGTTGAAGCGCGTGACGTAACCGAAGTGGCTACACTCTCATGCAACTGTAGCCACTTCTGATATCGTAAATAAGTCGCTGTCAAACGCGACAACTGCCAAGTCGACATCGCCAACGAACCACCATGCTCTCGAGGACTCGCGTGTATTTGCGAAACGAACAGTTGATAGACAAACAAGCGCAAATTTCAAAATGAAGTCCTTTGCAGTGCTCATAAGCAGTCTTGTTTCAACATAATCATACTAGCGGGAACACCTCCATACACACACACGAAAGATAGTTCTCATCCACACACACGAAAACTGAGGGCGCCTAGGCGGAGACCGCCTTTTGCTTGCGCAGCGCGCGGAAGCCCGCCTGGATCTCCTCGCTGCTCTTGCCAGACGTCTCGGGCACCATCTTAAGCACGAATACATAGAAGACGGCCAGCGTGCAGATGAACGGCACGAAGCCGTAGTCATTGAGTGCGTCAGCGATGTACGGGTACGAGATACCGACGATGAGGTTCGAGAGCCAGCTGCAGCCGATGCAGATGGACGTGGCGGTGGCGCGGATCGAGTCTGGGAACAGGTCGGCGACCACAACCCAGAGCAGAGGGCCGAGACTCACGCCGAATGCAGCGACATACGTGGCTGTGAACACGATCGAGAGCGCCTGCACACCGACGACCAGCGAGATGGTCATGCCCACGGCACTGATGAACATGATGATCATGCCCGTGAGGATCATCTTGCGATTGCCAAACTTGGTCGCGAGCCAGCCGGAGAAGAACGTCGGGAGCACATTCACGACGTTGACCACGAGCGTGCCGATGCGGTCGTCCGAGAAGCCCGCCTTCTTGAAAATGTCAGACGAGTAGAAGAACACGGCGTTAATACCGGTGAGCTGCTGGGTCGCAGCAATGCCGATCGCAGTGATCAACTGGCGAAAGAAGATGGGCGAGAGCAGCAGAGCCACGTTGTTACCGTTGAACTGGGCGATCTCTTCCAGGTCCGTGGTGGACGGCTGCGCGTGCTCAATGCCCGTCTTCTCGCTCGACTCGAGCCAGCCGAGGGCGACGTGAATGTTCTCTTCGCCAAAGAGGCGAGCGAGCTCCTTCTCGGCGTCCGCGCGACGGCCTTTCATGAGCAGCCACGCGGGGCTCTCGACCATGACGAATGGGCACAGGAGCAAGAAAGCACCAGCGAACACGATGGGGAATACCGCGATGTAGCGCCAGCCAGAGCTCGTGTTGGCGAAGAAGAAAGTGAGGCCGACGAGCAGGATGCCGATCGTGATGGAAATCTGCAGCCCGACGCCGAGCGAGTTGCGGAGACGCGGCGGCGTAATCTCATTAATGTACGCGCCGACGACGCCCGTCGAGCACCCCGAGGCGAGTCCCGCGATAAGACGACCGATCACGAATACCCAGATGTTAGACACCACGGTCTCGATGATGGCGCCGACGATGATGAACGCACAGTTGGCTATCATCACTTTCTTGCGGCCGAACTTGTCCATGAAGTACCCGATACTGAGGCTGCCGAGCATGCCGCCGACCGTCCAGGCGTTCACGGCGAAGGTCCACTCGAGCTTCGAGTGGCCGGGGAACATGAGGCAGCGGCCCTCAGGCACGGGCCGCATGTTGCACTCGTCCGTGTCGTTGAAGGTCGAGAGGTTGAGTTGGGACGTGGACCATCCGTACTGCAGCGGCTGGATGAGCGCCACGAGCACGCTCGCGTAGAGAATCCAGTTGGGCTTGAGCGCGAGCTCCGCCTCCTTTGCATGGGTTGCGCCTCCATCGTGGACCGAGACTCCGGACGGAGTGGCGACTGGGGCGTACTGAGTCTCTTTTGGGGTCAGCGCTTGCACAGACGTCATGGCTTCTCTTGTTGCTTGAGGAGAGATAAACAGAAGAGTGGGTAGAAGGGCGAAATGAGAAATGAAGAACTTGGAGCGAGCTCTTTAACGACTTCATACCCCCATATCTGAGAACTTCCTCCTGAACTTCAAGCGGATACCGTGGCGCAAACAAAAGCGCTTTTCTCACTCAAAAGTTCATGCGGGCACACGTATCCGCGTGGGAACTGAGAGGATGGGAAAAGAATGCTCGATTTCTAGGTGTATTCCATTACATAGGTCGTTTGGAGCTGCTCTGATGAAAAAGATGGCGTGCGTTGTCATTTGAACGCACAATGTTGCTCTATGTCACGTGGTGGTGGACGCCACATCCGACACTCAGGTTTTCACAATCGCCATTCCGCATACTGCGTGCGATTTCGACTTGCGTGACCAAAGTGCTCGCTCACTGGCACCAGATTATTCAGAAAGAAACACCACACGTCGTTGCACTCAGTTGGAGCTCTTGGGTGCCGCGACGCGGATTGATCCAGTTCAAGACAGCGGAGATGTCGCAGCAGCCCTAACGAAAAACTTTCAGCAAGTTGACAAAGACATACACTATACAATAGTCGAGGCGAAATTAATGCACAACCACGCGAGTTCAACCCTCTGTGCCACCAATCGAGCAAAGAGATGAACTCAGGTGCCGTGTTTGATCCGCCAGAGGTCCATTTGCTTGCAACGTGCAGCAACCGACGCGAGTGGCGAGATATGTGAACTCGAGAGTATTCCATTTGATAGGACGACCTCGTCTGCTTGGAGAGAGGGTGCTTGGAGGAGGCAGCTGATTTGAAACTTCAGAAATGAGCATCTTCCTGATGTGTGACTAGCAGTCGCAAGCACAGGGCCCTCCGCATTGCCTTTGTCCGCGGCAAAGATACAACAATAGAGCTGGCTGGACGCATAGGGGAAAGAAATGACGGCCTGCATAAGGGAGCCGCAATCGTTCCCTTGCAGCGCAATTCGCGCTTTCCCTTCAGCGAGCGCAGCAATGCATCTAGAGAGAGTCTTCCGAGGGCTCGCTCGACGCTATCGAGTCCTTCCGTGTCGAATTGTGCTCCACGAAGCAGCCATTTTTATCGTTCACTCATTCCCTTGCAGCTCCAGCCTTCATTCACCCACCAATTCTAACACGAAGAGACCTCCTTTACAGTACTGACCGATCGCTCCCAAGAACTCCGGAGCGCGAGGCGTAAACCGCACACGCCGCTCCAACTGTATCGTCGACAAAGTGCACTCGCGTTTCTGAAGTTTTGATGTTTCGCAGTTCAGAAAAAGGCGACGTGCCAAAAGTGCTGCTTGGAGACCAAAGATCGCAAACAAAACGGCATACAAGAAGCAAGTCGATTGTAAACTATGGAATGTATACTGTGTACAAGGCAGTTGTACAAGACTTTCGGATGAACGAGCCTATTGTCCTCGCCACCATCAATTGCCACGAGGCTGTGGCAATGGATACTACAGACAGCAGAGAAGCAGTGTGTTGGTCCAAGGGTCCAAGGGTCCAAGCATTTACAAAGACAAGAGGCGTCTTTGCTGCCCGATTCGAAAAACTACAAATTCTGAGTTCTTATACGGACAGATTCTCAGTATCAGTACACAAGACAGGCAGATCTTCAGCAAGCGCTGGAAAAAGGACGCGAATCTAACGCAATCCACAGGCGTGCTGCTGGTTGATGTGGATGTGATGCGTGTGAAAGAACTCCCTTGAAGCTTGGTAGCCCTGCTCGATGTTTTTATGTGTGCGTGGCCACGTGAACCCAGTGCCATGCCCAGATTGCGCATGACACCCTCTCGAGTAATGGTCGGATTCCCGTGGCAACACACTCGTCGAGCTGACAACAAGAGCTCTACTTCAACCACATAGCAGCGCTCCATGCAACCTATCCACCCGAGCACCTGCGTGCCGCGGAGGTCTTGGCTTCGTAGTGAAAGGTGAAGCTGGTTCAGATAGCATCCCATATGCAGCAAACGCGCTATTTTTCAAAGACTATGTTGCCATGATCGAAACAAGAATGACCAGCAACGAATGCCTCCACAAATGGCACCTCTGAGCTACCAGTGAGGATGACTTCATTTGCATAAAGTACCAGCATTCGGTAGCCAGCCCCACGCGATTATGTTCGGGTCGCGAATGGCTTCTATGCGGAAAGTGTGGTTTAAGCGACGACTTCGCAACACTTACTCTTGCTGGTGCCACAAACGTGCTTGCTCTCATTGAAGTTTGGAAGTGGCGCCATCACTAATCGATCAGTAGCTGTCGCGCCGAGTCGGAACCTTTGTGGATTTATTTCCAAAGCCAGGGAGCGGAGCGCTGATTGACAATGCGACACGTGCCTACCGCCGCATATGCTGCTGCAAATCGTTGATAGCGGCCTTGATCTCAGACTCCACTGGATAATGGAGCTTGAACTCTGATTTCAGTCCTGGATAATGGCAAAAGACATGCGCTTGGACAAGTCGACGCGCTTGGACAAGTCGACGCGCTCGAGTTTGCTGCTTTCACTTTTTCTTTTGCCAGCGCCTTCGAGAGCAGTGTGCCCGTCAAAGTCGCCACCAAGCAGCAACAATGTCAATTGTGTGTGCTGTTGGGCAGTTTTTCTCGCGCTGTCTGTCATATCGCACTCGAGCAAACGTCGCGATCCTGCGACAGGACGACCAGATGTCCCGAAAAGCAGGAAATTCCCAAATTTAATACAGCCAGATATTTTACTTGGGTTCACTATGCCCCATCGCCAAGCAGAAAATAATAAACTTCAGAATCACATAAAACGGTCGGCACAAGACACGCCACCGTTGTCTTGCGTTTCGCAGGATGCAAAGCGTCATCACCTGGCTGCTGAAGCCCAAGCAGCGTTCTGGAGAACCAGCACGCCGTCATCATGGGTTTTGGAAACGGCGTTCGTGGTTCGCTGCAACAGACAGCTCTCGGTCGTTTCTGATCGACTTTCAAGTGGATGGATGTCCATCCGCATTGTACTACACTTGAGCTCTGTCCGCCATCCATTCATTCATTCTGCGCTCCAAAGAAACACTGGTCATTCATTCGTTCATCCCATAGCTTAGACCAAGCACCGTACGCGATCGTGAGCAGACCAACCAAGGCGGTCGCATTACGTTCACAGATAAAAAAGTGTGCAACTTGAAGTTTGGGACGGCCGCGTCGTGACCGCTCTTCTCTCTGGTGCTTCGCGCCGTTTCTGAAGTTTCGCACACTTTTGCGCCAGCTGCTTGGACGAATGGAGGCGGAGCGAGTGTCTCTGCACACCACTAGGCATACAAACGACAAGATGTGCGCCGCCGCAGGGGCCGGCCGGCTCCGTAAATCAAGGGACCGACCGCCCTCTCGCTCTCTTCATCATCCATCGCTGGCGGCCCGCTCGCGCGAGGTTCAACCTCCGCTCGCTCCGAGTTCTGTTCATTGTTCAATTTCTCTTCTACCCCTCAAGCGCCTTCCTGTGAATCAACACCGGAACCATGGCGTCCGCCCAGTCCCCTCTCGACCAGGAGCTCACGAACCAAGCCGGTGTGACGTACAACCAGGCGTCCACTCCCACTACCGCCGACCCAGCCGCCAAGAAGGACAAGTCTGATGAGTTCGCCATCAACCCGACGTGGATCCTCTACACGAGCGTGCTTGTGGCGCTGCTGCAGCCGCTGCAGTACGGTTGGTCCACCTCGCAGCTCAACCTCTCGACCTTCAACAATAAGGACGACTGTAATGCCCGCCCAGTCGCGGACGGCACGTGCCTCATGTTCTCGGGTCACTCCAAGCTCGAGTGGACCTTCGCCGTGAATGCCTGGATCGTCGGTGGTATGATCGGCAGTCTTACCAGTGGCACCGTCTCGGACAAGATCGGTCGCAAGAAAATTCTGCTCGCCAACTGCGCGTTCATCATCGTCGGCGCCGTCGTGCAGGTCAGTGTCTCGGGTATCTGGATCTTCGCATTCGGCCGTCTGCTCTCGGGTATCGCCTCCGGTTGCGCCACCGGCGTGGTCGGCGGTTACATCAACGAAATTTCGCCGCCTCACCTCCGCAACGCACTCGGCGTGGGTTTCCAGATCTCCATCACCATTGGTATCCTCCTCGTCGGTGTCACGTTCTTCTTCGCCAACACGAGCTCCGGATGGCGCTACATCGCAGGCTTCCCGATCATCCTCGCCGGTCTCTTTATTGCTCTGTCCCCATTCCTGATGGTCGAGAGCCCTGCGTGGCTGCTCATGAAGGACCGTCGCGAGGAAGCCCGTGCTGAAATTGTGCGTCTCTACGGCGAGGAGAATGTCCACATCGCGCTCGCCTGGATGGACCCAGCGGACAAGAATGACGTCGAGTCCGCCAACCCAACCGACGATTTTATTGAGGACGCGGCGGCCAAGAACGGCAGCACCATCTCGCTCCTGCTCTCCAAGATGTACCTCCGCCAGTTGCTCACTGCCATCGGCCTCTGCTGCGCGCAGCAGATCACTGGTATCAACGCTGTGTTCTACTACTCGTCCGACATGTTCAAGAACGCCGGCATCTCGGATGATCGCGTGGGTACGATCATCATCGATGTCGTCAACGTGCTCCCGACGTTCTTCTCCGGCTGGCTTGCGATCAAGTACGGCAACCGCAAGATGATCCTCACGGGCATGATCATCATGTTCATCAGTGCCGTGGGCATGACCATCTCGCTGATCGTCGATGTGCAGGCGCTCTCGATCGTGTTCACGGCCACGTACGTCGCGGGCTTCGGCGTGAGTCTCGGCCCTCTGCTCTGGGTTGTGGTCGCCGACCTGTTCCCAGACTCGGTCCGCTCCTCGGCCAGCTCCATCTGCATCTTCTGCAACTGGACATGCAACCTGATCGTCGGTATCTGCTATCCGTACGTCGCCGACGCGCTCGACGATTACGGCTTCGTGCCATTCATCGGCACGCTCGTGATCTTCTACTTCTTCATCCTGCGCATGGTGCCCGAGACCTCGGGCCTCACGAGCGAAGAGATCCAGGCGGGCTTCCGCGCCATCCGCAAGCTCGACAAGAATTAAACAGACACACCCTCATCAGCAATATTCATTGCCGATATATATTGATAACAGGATAGATCCAACCAAAACCATGTACTTGCCCTTCGATGACTTTACTGCCAGAGCCCGGTCAAATCGGAACACGTCAGATCTTTCGTGTGACCGTATTCACGATCGTGCAGTCAGCAAGAGTAGCGAGCTAGCTGATGCAGCAGCAGCGGCCACCGAGCACGATGAAGTGGCGCAAGCCGCCTTTCACTGCTTCGCGGTCGGCTCGCTGACGATGAGTGTGTATTTGGCTGCGACAGTAGCGCATTGCGGATACACAGAGCAACAATTTTGATGAGAAGAGATAGCTAACGACCACACTTGATGGACAGTTTGCCTCGTCTTGGGCACTAGTTGTGGCCACGAATGCGGCGAAGGTGGCGAGAGCGAAGCTGCTTGTCATTGTCGCGCGGAGAATTAGACTTCGACTCGAGTGGAAAGGCACGCGAGGTGTATTGATGAATAATGGGATTTCTGGAACACGTCGCTGGCTCGGATGGGGTGTTCGTTTGAGGAACTTGCTCCTTCTGCCATGGAGGACTGTGATGCCAGCGCATGAGCCGCCGTCGGATTCTCACTTTGCCCACACGCCTCTAGTCTGGGTATGTTACCACTGTTGCCGACGGCGGATCCTCCAAGTCCACAGAACTGGGCATCGTTTTCGTCCGACTCGTGGACACGAAAAGCAAAAACAAAACATGACAACCGAGACGAAGGGGAAACAAAAACGACTTCATTCATCGCGAAAAGAGATGGAGAGAGCTACAAAATCTTCATCGGCGAGCGACAGAGACTGAGTTCAGGAAGCCTAGGAGACTTGGTATTCGTAGCAGCGAGCGATTCACTGCGCGAATAGACGCACCGCGTCTGCGCCACGAGAGGGAGAGGGTCCGCTTAGCACGATGGTTTGACTGGCACGGTTGGCTCCGGGGTTGGAGCGACGGTGGTTGGCGCTGGGGTTGGCGGCGCTGGGGTGTACGTGAAGCAGAGCTGGTCGTAGTTCTTCGCGAAACGGTACACGTTGAAGGTCACGTTCTTGGCGGTGTTGGCGATCTCGCAGTCGAGGAGCGTAGTGATGCTGCGGATCTCGCCAGCGGCCGACGAGCACGACGGCGTGTTACAGATCTGCTGCCACTGGGTCGTGTTCGGCGCGCCTGACACTGGGAAGAGTGGGAAGCCTGGCACGGCCGCCTTGCACGTCTGGTAGGTCGACGTAGCCTTG